>JAWZYU010000964.1:0-59000 GCA_038380435.1 Ryuthela nishihirai | reverse complement strand
AAAAGTGACTCTCAGAGGTAAATCAACCCAACGTTGAAGAACACGCTGGATGGCCTTGATGGGAGACTACCATCTGTCTCCCAACAGCTGTTCCAGTGGATCCCCTCCCCCAACCTTCTCTGAGCCTTCGGGATCCTTGTGACCTGGCCATTTAGGTCATTGTGTGCAAAAAAGTGCCGCTCAGAGATAAAACAATGAACGAACTAACGCACACTTAATAATAACTTTCCTCTTTGCCAATCTCGTTCGGGGAAAATTTTCTAAAATTTCTTGCCTTTGGAATCTGGATGTTGACATCGGACACCGGATGTCGACAGTAGTGGCGCTGCGATCGGTCGCACCTGTTCGTTGACTTTTGTGCATTTCCTCTTCGAAAAGGGTCAAGGGAATGCGCCACTGTTACTTCAAGGACTGCACTTTGGCCGGAAGGCGAACAGATCTCGCTTTACACAATCCACGACACTAGGATTCGATTTCGATTTGTTTTACAGCTTGGCATACTTCTATGGAGATGTATGCGCAGATCTTCTGCGATGAGACATAAACCGGCGAGGCGTAGCAAGTCTCATTCCTCATTCTTGCGATGCAAGTCGTTAGCACTTTTCTAACTGGAGTAATTATATACTGAGTAATCATTGAATTGTGATCATCTGAATGGGTTGTTTTACCTCTGAGCGGCATTTTTTGCACACCATGGGCTAAATGGCCAGGTCACATGGACCCCGAAGGCTCAGAGAAGGTTGGGGGAGGGGACCCACTGGAACAGCTGTTGGGAGACAGATGGTAACCTCCCGTCAAGGCCATCCAGCGTGTTCTTTAACGTGCACAGGGTATGTCTCTCCCGCACACAGCGCCACGGTTTAACGTCCCATCCGACGGACGGCGGCCTTTCCAAGCCCATCGGTGTCCCCTACTGACCGTGGGCAGGGCGGGGAATTTTGCGGAGATAAATCTCAACGCTGACCCAGCTGGGACTCGAACCTGGGAACTACAGATTACGAGCCTGGCGCGCTACCGACTGAGCCACCCCCGCCCCACCTAAAATAGTAGCAAAGATGTACAGCAATGGCAAGAAATACTCAGCGCAGCTCTTGCAAGTGATAACACAAGAGATATGCTGAGTCGAATATGGACGTATGTGCAGTATCGGCCATCCTGGAATGGTGTTCACTTTGAAGTATGATGAATACAAAACTTTTAAGAGTTTAATGACCTTCAGGAACACAGAATTAATTTCGATACTTAAGTATTTAATAAAATATTCCACCTTAAAATATCGGTATTCGTTTATAATGACTCTCTGTATGTACAACGACAGCCGAAGACATTTTGCCGCCCCAAGAGAACTTATTTTCTGGCACAAGAGAACTTATGGCACAAGAGAACTTATGGCACAAGAGAACTTATGGCACAAGAGAACTTATGGCACAATAGAACTTGGCACAAGAGAACTTATGGCACAAGAGAACTTATGGCACAAGAGAACTTATGGCACAATAGAACTTGGCACAAGAGAACTTATGGCACAAGAGAATTTATGGCACAAGAGAACTTATGGCACAAGAGAACTTATGGCACAAGAGAACTTGGCACAAGAGAACTTATGGCACAAGAGAACTTATGGCACAAGAGAACTTATGGCACAAGAGAATTTATGGCACAAGAGAACTTGGCACAAGAGAACTTATGGCACAAGAGAACTTGGCACAAGAGAACTTATGGCACAAGAGAACTTGGCACAAGAGAACTTATGGCACAAGAGAACTTATGGCACAAGAGAACTTATGGCACAAGAGAACTTATGGCACAAGAGAACTTATGGCACAAGAGAACTTATGGCACAAGAGAACTTGGCACAAGAGAACTTATGGCACAAGAGAACTTATGGCACAAGAGAACTTATGGCACAAGAGAACTTGGCACAAGAGAACTTATGGCACAAGAGAACTTATGGCACAAGAGAACTTATGGCACAAGAGAACTTATGGCACAAGAGAACTTATGGCACAAGAGAACTTGGCACAAGAGAACTTATGGCACAAGAGAACTTGGCACAAGAGAACTTATGGCACAAGAGAACTTACGGCACAAGAGAATTTATGGCACAAGAGAACTTGGCACAAGAGAACTTATGGCACAAGAGAACTTATGGCACAAGAGAACTTGGCACAAGAGAACTTATGGCACAAGAGAACTTATGGCACAAGAGAACTTATGGCACAAGAGAACTTGGCACAAGAGAACTTATGGCACAAGAGAACTTATGGCACAAGAGAACTTATGGCACAAGAGAACTTGGCACAAGAGAACTTATGGCACAAGAGAACTTGGCACAAGAGAACTTATGGCACAAGAGAACTTATGGCACAAGAGAATTTATGGCACAAGAGAACTTATGGCACAAGAGAACTTATGGCACAAGAGAACTTATGGCACAAGAGAACTTGGCACAAGAGAACTTATGGCACAAGAGAACTTATGGCACAAGAGAACTTGGCACAAGAGAACTTATGGCACAAGAGAACTTATGGCACAAGAGAACTTATGGCACAAGAGAACTTATGGCACAAGAGAACTTAGCACAAGAGAACTTATGGCACAAGAGAACTTGGCACAAGAGAACTTATGGCACAAGAGAACTTATGGCACAAGAGAACTTATGGCACAAGAGAACTTATGGCACAAGAGAATTTATGGCACAAGAGAACTTGGCACAAGAGAACTTATGGCACAAGAGAACTTGGCACAAGAGAACTTATGGCACAAGAGAACTTGGCACAAGAGAACTTATGGCACAAGAGAACTTATGGCACAAGAGAACTTATGGCACAAGAGAACTTATGGCACAAGAGAACTTATGGCACAAGAGAACTTATGGCACAAGAGAACTTATGGCACAAGAGAACTTGGCACAAGAGAACTTATGGCACAAGAGAACTTATGGCACAAGAGAACTTATGGCACAAGAGAACTTGGCACAAGAGAACTTATGGCACAAGAGAACTTATGGCACAAGAGAACTTATGGCACAAGAGAACTTATGGCACAAGAGAACTTATGGCACAAGAGAACTTGGCACAAGAGAACTTATGGCACAAGAGAACTTGGCACAAGAGAACTTATGGCACAAGAGAACTTACGGCACAAGAGAATTTATGGCACAAGAGAACTTGGCACAAGAGAACTTATGGCACAAGAGAACTTATGGCACAAGAGAACTTGGCACAAGAGAACTTATGGCACAAGAGAACTTATGGCACAAGAGAACTTATGGCACAAGAGAACTTGGCACAAGAGAACTTATGGCACAAGAGAACTTATGGCACAAGAGAACTTATGGCACAAGAGAACTTGGCACAAGAGAACTTATGGCACAAGAGAACTTGGCACAAGAGAACTTATGGCACAAGAGAACTTATGGCACAAGAGAATTTATGGCACAAGAGAACTTATGGCACAAGAGAACTTATGGCACAAGAGAACTTATGGCACAAGAGAACTTGGCACAAGAGAACTTATGGCACAAGAGAACTTATGGCACAAGAGAACTTGGCACAAGAGAACTTATGGCACAAGAGAACTTATGGCACAAGAGAACTTATGGCACAAGAGAACTTATGGCACAAGAGAACTTATGGCACAAGAGAACTTAGCACAAGAGAACTTATGGCACAAGAGAACTTGGCACAAGAGAACTTATGGCACAAGAGAACTTATTCTCTGGCCACCAGAAATTATTTCCTTGCTGCTAAAAGCGAATTTTTTTTTTCTGGTTTCCCCAAGAGAAAGTCTTTTTTCATGCCGCCATAATACCACATATTTTCTGGCCGCCCCAAAGGAAATTATTTTCTGGTTTTGCAGACCATCATCATCACCTCTAAAGAGAAGATTCAATCATCACCTACAAAGAAGAGAAGATTCAAACTCAAGATCAATACAACATCCCAGAAATCCCGATTCAGAAGCATCCTGCTTAATTAAGCAAGGAAAAGAAAAGGAGTAAAAATTCAAAAGAATCATAATCGCCATTCTTCTTTTGCCAACATCCTCCTCCTTGTGATCAGCATCTTCCTCTGATCCCATTCCCTCTGCTTTCTTTAATCTAATCACCATATGCTTCCCCCCCCTCCGCGCACACTTCCACTCACTTTTTTCTTCTCTTAACTCAAGTGTCAACTCTATCCTCTAAATAAATAATTCATGACTCTGTCGCAAAGCGCTACATTCTTCTTCTCCCGGGACTCCTCCATCACATCCTCCTCCCGCTCTTCTTCTTCTTCCGCCTCCCTCAGAGGCAGGCAACAGCATCACTGTTTCTCTGGATCCGTTGCTCTCTCAAGGAGATATGTGGCGCAAGTTTCACGCAACACTTCAGTCCTAAGAGGGGACTAGTATCTTACTTCTATACACCATCCTCATCCCCATCCCACCCTCCCAGCTTCCAGCATCATCACCCTCTTTCCTTTTGCTGGCTGCTCTCTGATAACGGCAGCCAATCACGATGTTGTAACCTGTCGGCCGACAGGGAACGCTTCTGTCGGGTGACAACATGTGATGCCACTCGACTGTCACCAAACTCGCTGCCTCTCATAAAACTTCGGCTAATAAATGGTCTGCTCGCGCCGCAAAGTGGGTGAGGTACAGAGGCAGGGCGCTGCCACTCTTCTCTATCTGCTGCTCGTTTCTTCATCTGTCGAGGATGCCGAACAGGAAACATTTTTCTTATTGGTTTGTTATGTTTGCCTTTGTTAATCCGTTTCTCTTTTATATGAAAGCGACGCTTTTTTCTGTTTCTCGTTTGTTTTTTTATCGCCTGTCATGGACACCGCAGAGGGAGTTTTTTTTTATGTTCGTCTTTGTTAATCAGATTCTTTTTTTTTAATTTCAAAATTCGTCGTCTGTCAAATTGGGTTGTTTTACTTCTAAGCGGCACTTTTTTTTTTTGTACATAGAGCTAAACAGTCAGGTCACAAGGACCCTGTGGCCTCAGATAACATTAGGGGAAGTTATCATCTTACTTATTCATAAATCTTAATCATGAATCAGGAACGTTAAGAAATAATAAAAAGGTTTGGTGAAAATTCTGATTAAGTTCTGAGATGCTTTATGAATAAATAAGATGATAAACAGTTCAAATTCATGATTAAATTGTGAGATGCTTTATGAATAAGTAAGATGATGAACAGTTGAAATTCATGATTAAGAATGACGATGTTTCATGAATAAGATGATAAACATTTTAAATTCATGATTATGTTCGACGATGATTCACGAATAAATAAGATGATAGACAATTCAAATTCATGATAAAATTCTGAGATGATTCACGAATAAGTAAGATGAAGAACAGTTGAAATTCATGATTAAGAATGACGATGTTTCATGAATAAGATGATAAACATTTTAAATTCATGATTATGTTCGACGATGATTCACGAATAAATAAGATGATAAACAATTCAAATTCATGATAAAATTCTGAGATGATTCACGAATAAGTAAGATGAAGAACAGTTGAAATTCATGATTAAGAATGACGATGTTTCATGAATAAGATGATAAACAGTTTAAATTCATGATTATGTTCGACGATGATTCACGAATAAATAAGATGATAGACAATTGAAATTCATGATAAAATTCTGAGATGATTCACGAATAAGTAAGATGAAGAACAGTTGAAATTCATGATTAAGAATGACGATGTTTCATGAATAAGATGATAAACAGTTTAAATTCATGATTATGTTCGACGATGATTCACGAATAAATAAGATGATAGACAATTCAAATTCATGATAAAATTCTGAGATGATTCACGAATAAGTAAGATGAAGAACAGTTGAAATTCATGATTAAGAATGACGATGTTTCATGAATAAGATGATAAACATTTTAAATTCATGATTATGTTCGACGATGATTCACGAATAAATAAGTTGATAGACAATTCAAATTTATGGTAAAATTCTGAGATGATTCACGAATAAGTAAGATGAAGAACAGTTGAAATTCATGATTAAGAATGACGATGTTTCATGAATAAGATGATAAACAGTTTAAATTCATGATTATGTTCGACGATGATTCACGAATAAATAAGATGATAAACAATTCAAATTCATGATAAAATTCTGAGATGATTCACGAATAAGTAAGATGATGAACAGTTGAAATTCATGATTAAAAATGACGATGTTTCATGAATAAGATGATAAACAGTTTAAATTCATGATTATGTTCGACGATGATTCACGAATAAAATAAGATGATAAACAGTTGAAATCCACGATTAAAAATGACGATGTTTCACTATTAAGTAAAACGATAAACAGCTGAAATCCATGATAGTTCATGAATGAATAAAATAAGCAGTTCACACCCATGATTAAGTCTGACAACGTTTCACGAATAAGTAAGACAATAAAAGATCCATGATTAAGTCTTTGTTGTTTGAAATGTCTCTCTCTTAACACTTCCCCCCCCCCTTACAGAGATCATCTGGATGATTGCTCTAACGACAAGTTGCAGCCAGACATCCGTGACAGTGAACGGTACCTGAGAGACTAATTTATTTCTACACCAAACCTTTTTATTATTTCAGAATGGGATCTCCATCCATTTGCGGCAGGAGATTTTACTAGCGTTTCTATCCGAACATCCGTTTCTCTTGGGCATTAGCCTGGAGACAAATGTTTTGCCACGGGAGACTCTTAAAACGTCTCCAGCATCAGCATCCTTCTGGTCTCTTGACAGAGTAACTGGATGATCCTTCATGCTCTTTCTCGTGTGGTGTTTCCCAAAGAGTTCACTTCCGCGGGAGATTTCTCCTTTCAAGAGCCGCGTTACAAGAGGGAGACCTTCTAATGACCTCCACTTTGAGATAGTTTAGCTGGGTCCTTGCATACTTCGTTTTTTTTTTTTAACTGCCATCTTCGTCTCTCTGTGTCCCTTGCATCAACCCAAAGGAGTATTTTTAGGGAAGACGAGGAATGGGGGAGAGAGAGAGTTAGACGAACGAGATCATTTCTTAATTGACTTTTGCTTTGTGACTATTGGGTTAGGTTGTTGGGTTGTTTTACCTCTGGCAGCAATTTTTTGCATGCAGTGGTCTAAATGGCCAGGTCACAAGGACCCCGAAGGCTCAGAGAAGGAGAGGGGAAGGGACTCCTGTCAAGACCATACAGCGTGTTCTTTAACGTTGGGTTGTTTTACCTCTGAGAGACACTTTTTTGCACACAATTGGCTAAATGGCCAGGTCACAAGGATCCCGAAGGCTCAGAGAAGGTTGGGGGAGGTGACCCACTGGAACAGCTGTTGGGAGACAGCTCCATGGTAGCCTCCCGTCAAGGCCATCCAGCGTGTTTTTTAACGTGCACTGGGTATGACTCTCCCGCACACGGGGCCACGGCTTAAAGTCCCATCCGACGGACGGCGGCCTTTCCAAGCCCATCAGTGTCCCCTACTGACCGTGGGCAGGACGGGGAATTTTGCGGAGATAAATCTCAACGCTGACCCAGCTGGGACTCGAATCTGAGAACTACAGATTACGAGCCTGGCGCGCTACCGACTGAGCCACCCCCGCCCGAAGTATTTTTAGGGAAGACGAGGAATGGGGGAGAGAGAGAGTTAGAGGAACGAGATCATTTCTTAATTGACTTTTGCTTTGTGACTATTGGGTTAGGTTGTTGGGTTGTTTTACCTCTGGCAGCAATTTTTTGCATGCAGTGGTCTCTAAATGGCCAGGTCACAAGGACCCCGAAGGCTCAGAGAAATTTGGGGGATGGGACCCACTGAACAGCTGTTGGGTGACAGATGGTAGCCTCCTGTCAAGGACATCGAGCGTGTTCTTTAGCATGCATAGGGTATGGCTCTCTCCTGCACACGGTCACACGGCTTAACGTTCCATCCGACGGACGGCGGCCTTTCCAAGTTCATCGTTTTACCTTACTGACCAAAAGTAGGGCGTGGATCAGCTAGGACTCAAATCTAAGAACTGCAGATTATGAGCCTGGCCCACTACCAACTGAGCCCCCAGGGTTAAGTTGTTTTTTGTCAGATATCGCGATGGAGCTGAGTGCTGGCTGGGTTTATCCAATTCTTGACCTCATCCATCTTATGTCATCCACAAATGGGACTTTAAATTTTTTGTTATGTCATGTATAAGAACTAGCTAAGCCACATTTTTGTGGGTCCAAAGGACTCAGACTGTTTTCTGACATTATAAATGCAATCTTCATCTCAAAGATGAATACTGAAAATAGCTGATGTGACAATAGATCTTCATTTCAAAGATGAAGCTGAAAATATCTGATGTGATACTGGATCTTCATCTCAAAGATGAAGACTGAAGATAGCTGATACTATGTTAGATGTTCACCTCAAATATGGAGACCAAAAATTGTTGATATTTTATCGAATCATCATCTGAAAGATGAAGACTGAAAATAGCTGATACTATATTAAAACTTCATCTCAGATATGGAGACCGAAAATTGCTGATATTATATCAAATCATCATCTCAAAGATGAAAACTGCAAATAGCTGATGTGAAACTAGATCTTCATCTCAAAGATGGAGACAGGAAATAGCTAGTATTATATTCAATCTTCATCTCAAAGATGAAAACTAAAAACAGTTGATATTATATTCAATCTTCATTTCTAAAATTATAGGAGGGGGCGGAGATAAGCCCCTTTCTATCCAATACAGCTCCCCCCCCATTTCCGAAACAACGGGGACTAAAAAACAAAAAGAAGTCTGTAATAGTTAAAACTTTGGGAATCCATTTACTCCTCCAGCTCGGAAACTATCCAACGAATTCTTCGCCTCGGCCAAGAATAGCTAGATAATTGAATCGGGAGAGACAGAACGTGCTGCGAATGATATCAGAGGAGCGTCTTGTCCTTGAGAGACAAACCCGTCACCTGCACGCGACAGGAACGGCCCCCAGTCGGGTGATTGGCCGCTTCGTGCGGCCGTGGGCCGTCACGAGCAGTAACTGATGTTGTCCCTCGAGGAGGGAAGAAAGAAGATGGAGGAAGGATACATCGCAGGAGGAGGAGGGGAATGCAGGATGCGTAAACACGGTGGCAAGACGGAGGATGGAGAGCAGTGGGATGATAGAGGCTGGAAACTGGGGACTCCCTATTGGTCTGGTTAGTGTTGGTAATTAGTGGCCTCAGTAGGAAAGGCTTCTGATGCTGTGTTGAGAAAGCGTGACTGATGCGATGGAGGAGAGGGGATTGTTAGAGCAGGGGGATGGAGAGTGAGTGGGAATCCTCATCACTTAAACATAAATCCTTCTAGTCTTTCGAAGATTTTTTTGCAGCTTTTGGTTTATACCAGAAGATTCGGGGTAATATAGATTCTGTTTGTTATATACTCAAGTAGAGATTTCCATCAGCTCTGGTGAAAATGGTGATTGAACTTCTTAGTTGAAGAAGAATGACCATTAAAGAATTTTTTTAAGAACTTTTCAACTCTTTTAAAACCATTTAAACGAAAACAAAATAGTCTTATTTATCATTATGACAGTCATGGTATACTTACTACTGAAGGTGAGGAAGAATGGGGCCATTTTAAACAGGCTTTTTTGGAAAGCATGTTTAAAATGGTCCCCTATATCCAGCGTACTCGTTTAGGAAAAAAGGAGCAGAGGAGACAGAATTATTTAAGTGATAAGGCACTTGAGCTTATTTCGAAAGGAAAGAACTGCAGCAATGTCCTTAATCAATACCCTACTAGTCCTAATAGAAAGCATTACAGAGAACTTAATTAACGTGTAAAAGATCAGTTAGCTGCTGATAAGAATCTTTGGCTTGATGGTTTGGCTGACAAAGCCGAGGAAGCAGTTAGACAGCACAACAGCAGAGAGCTGTACCAGATAGTTAATGTTTTGTGTGGTAGAAAACGGACAGGTATACAGGGATTGAAGGATAAACAAGGTAAGGTTATAGAAGGTGAGGATTCTCTCATGGCTAGGTGGGCTGAGCATTTCAGTGATGTTCTAAACAATGTGGTTAGTTCTACTCCCATTGTTGTAATGATGATAGATGCATTGGTGGCTTTAATGTTGGCCCTATAACACAATCTGAAGTTATTTTGGCTGTTTCTAAACTTAAACTTCATAAATCCCCAGGTGTAGATGAAATTACTACGGAAATGCTTAGAGCTGGGAATATTTCGATTACCACTTGGATGACTGAAATTCTGAATATCTTTTATGATAAAGGCATGGTTCCTAAGGATTTTACCAGAGCTATTGTTATCCCTATTTTCAAAAAAGGTGATCGCAGTTCTTGTGATAACTATAGGGGTATCAGCCTACTCTCTGTTCCAGGTAAAGTTCTTTCCATGATTGTGCTTAATAGAATTAAGAATCTGGTTGACAGTCAATTGCGTGATGAGCAATGTGGATTCAGAAGTGGTAGGGGATGTGTGGATCAGATATTTTCACTTAGGCAGATTCTTGAGAAATGTTTAGAGTTTCAGAAACCTTTGGTTGCTAGCTTTGTTGATTTCAAAAAGGCTTTCGACTCTGTTGATCGTCATAATTTGTGGTTGATCGTGAAATCATATGGTATACCAGACAAGTTAGTTAACATAATGAAAGCTCTCTATAATAACACTGAATCGTGTGTGAGAGTTGGTAAGGCTTGTAGCAATTTTTTTAGCATTACTTCTGGTGTTCGACAAGGGTGCATTTTGTCTCCTTTTCTCTTTAGCTTGGTTATTGATTATGTTATGCGAAATTCACTTCAAGGGAAAGATTTTGGCCTTAAATGGGCTGGAGATACGAAAATTTCTGATTTAGATTATGCTGATGATTTAGCCCTTTTGGCAAATGATGTTGATGAGATGAACTCTTTCATTCGAGCTGTTGATGAGACTGGTAGTAGAGTAGGTTTGGTTATAAACAGAGAGAAAACTAAAGTGAGGAAAATTGGTCAGGCAGGCTCTGATTCAATTAATCTAAATGGTTGCAATCTTGAGCAGGTGTCAGTTTAATTATCTTGGGAGCTATGTAACAGATAATGTGATGTGCGGCATGAGATTAACAGATGAATAGGGATTGCTGCCAGGACTTTTAAGAACCTATGGAGAGTGTGGAGAAATAGGCGTATACACCTAAAGACTAAAATCAGACTGTATAATAGTTTGGTTCTTTCTAGGGTTAGTTATGGTAGTGAAACTTGGACACTTTGTAAACAAGATAACAGGAAACTAGATGCTTTTGATTCCAGATGCTTACGCAGTATCTTGGGCATTAGGTGGTTCAACTTTGTAACTAATGATGAGGTTAGGCAAAGGAGTCTGCAACCTCCTTTAAGCAGCATATTCTGCAGAGAGAGACTCCGTTGGTTTGGCCATGTTGCCCATATGAATAATTATAGATTGGAGAATAGGGTTATGAACGTGTCACGTGACACGAAGGTTGCCGGATCACTCATTTCTAAAAATATCTTTGCCAGATATTTTTTCTGAATTTTGTAATCAACCATAGTGTTCGTATACTTTTTTGAGCGACAGTGTATCCTTGTTTATGGCGGTCCGGGGCGCAGATTAAATTTAGGTTTCGACCGATGGATGAGCTTTACTCCTATAGTACTGTTCGCCATTAGGTAGTCGGGGATGAGCTGTATCTATATGGTACTGTCTTGCCCCTGACCGTAGATAGTGGTAAACGTGGCATCATCCCTATACTGGTAGTGCTTTAGGCGGAACTAGTGAGTTTTGTCATCATATATATTTACCTGTTGGGAGACAGATGGAATCCTCTCATCAAAGCCATCCAGTGTTGGGTTGTTGTTGTTTTACCTCTGAGCGGCACTTTTTTGCACACCATGGGCTAAATGGCCAGGTCACATGGACCCCGAAGGCTCAGAGAAGGTTGGGGGAGGGGATCCACTGGAACAGCTGTTGGGAGACAGATGGTAGCCTCCCGTCAAGGCCATCCAGCGTGTTCTTTAACGAGCATAGGGTATGGCTCTCCCGCACATGGGGCCACGGATTAACGTCCCATCCGACGGCCCCTACTGACCGTGGGCAGGGCGGGGAATTTTTCGGAGATAAATCTCAACGCTGACCCAGCTGGGACTCGAACCTGGGAACTACAGATTACGAGCCTAGCGCGCTACCGACTGAGCCATCCCCGCCCCTAGCCATCCAGTGTGTTTTTTAACTTGCAAAAGGTATGGCTCTCCTGCTCACCGGGTCACGGTTTACCGTCCCGTCAGATGAACGGCGACTTTTCCAAGTCCATCGGTGTCTCCTACTGATGAGAGGCTGGGAGAGACTTTGGTGGATTTAAATCTCAACTCTACACCAGGTGGGGCTGAACTCTGGGAACTGTAGAGGACGAGCCTGGTGGACTACCGGTTGAGCCACTTCTGCCCCCATAATCTGAAGTTCCCAGGTTCGAGTCCTACCTGGGCCCGCATTGAGATTTATCTCCGCATAATTCCTCGCCCTTCCTCGGTCAGTAGGGGCGGGGGTGGCTCAGTTGGTAGCGCGCCAGGCTTGTAATCTGTAGTTCCCAGGTTCGAGTCCCAGCTGGGTCAGCGTTGAGATATATCTCCACAAAATTCCCCGCCCTGCCACGGTCAGTAGGGGACACCGATGGGCTTGGAAAGGCCGCCGTACGTCGGATGGGACTTTAAGCCGTGGCCCCGTGTGCGGGAGAGACATACCCTGTGCACGTTAAAGAACACACTGGATGGCCTTGACGGGAGGCTACCATCTGTCTCCCAACAGCCGTTCCAGTGGGTCCCCCCCAACCTTCTCTGAGCCTTCGGGGTCCTTGAGACCTGGCCATTTAGCCCATAGTGTGCAAAAAAGTGCCGCTCAGAGGTAAAACAAACCAACGTTAAAGAACATGCTGGATGGCCTTGACGGGAGGCCACCATCTGTCTCCCAACAGCTGTTCAAGTGGGTCCCCTCCCCCAACCTTCTCTGAGCCTTCTGGGTCCATGTGACCTGGTCATTTAGCCCATGGTGTGCAAAAAAGTGTCGCTCAGAGGTAAAACAATCCAACCCAAATCCTCGGTCAGTAAGGGACACCGATGGGCTTGGAAAAGCCGCCGTCCGTCGGATGGGATGTTAAGCCGTGTCTCCATCTCCAAGAGACCCATACACTGGGCACGTTAAAGAACGCACTGGATGGTCTTGACGGGAACCTACCATCTGTCTTCTAACAACTGTCTAGTTGATTACCCCCCCCCCTCCAAAAAAAAACTTTCTCAGAGCCTCTTTGGGGTCATTGTGACCAGGTCATCTAGTCTACTGTGTGCGCAAAAATGCCGCTCGGAGAGGTAAAACAACCCAACTCAAAATTTCAAACTTTGCGCTTCTGCTTAAATCGAAAACGAAAAGTTTAATTGCAAAAATTGAAGTGAAGATCACTTGATAATTCGAAAATTGTTTCTTTGGAAAATGCTTTTTTTTCCCTCCATTTAAGTGCCCAAAAGCATTTTTCCTTCCCTCCCCACCCCCCCAAAAAAGCAGCTTCGACCTTCTCTTTCAAGTTCAGAATGAAGAAGAAGCAGAAGAAGTTAATAATAAAACGTCAAAAGGTCACGGGGGTTCGCTGCCATTTGTCTTTCCGTTATGAACGAGGTCTTTGCTTCGTTCCCTTCCGCTGACGACAGAGTCTAAATATAGAAACAACTCCTCCTCATCCTCATCCCGCTGCTCATCCGAATTCCCATTCCTCGCTCCGATGCGGCGCGTGCGACTTTCCAAAGAGGTGCCGGTGTCATCTCGGCCTCGACTCATCCAAGTCGCCCGTGATGCTGCGTAAAAGGGGATGAAAGGAATCCTAGGTCGGGATGAATTATCGCTCGCTCTTCGCAAAGGGAGCTATTTCGAGGATGCGGATGAAGAGTCGGGACCTGGATGAGACAAACGTTTCTCGAGACATCCCTCGGGAAGATTGGGTTGTTGTAACACTGAGCGGCACTTTTGTGTGCACGATGGGCTAAATGGTTGGGAGAAAGGTTCAGTGGATTTCACTCTAAGCATCTCTTTGGGAAAGGTTCAGTGGATTTAACTCTAAGCATCTCTTTGGGAAAAGTTCAGTGGAATTAACTCTAAGCATCTCTTTGGGAAAGGTTCGGTGGATTTAACTCTAAACATCTCTTTGGGAAAGGTTCAAAGGATTTAACTCTAAGCATCTCTTTGGGAAAGGTTCAGTGGATTTAACTCTAAGCATCTCTTTGGGAAAGGTTCAATGGATTTAACTCTAAGCATCTCTTTGGGAAAGGTTCAGTAGATTTAACTCTAAGCATCTCTTTGGGAAAGATTCAGTGGATTTAACTCTAAGCATCTCTTTGGGAAAGGTTCAGTGGATTTAACTCTAAGCATCTCTTTGGGAAAGGTTCAGTGGATTTAAATCTAAGCATCTCTTTGGGAAAGGTTCAAAGGATTTAACTCTAAGCATCTCTTTGGGAAAGGTTCAGTGGATTTAACTCTAAGCATCTCTTTGGGAAAGGTTCAATGGATTTAACTCTAAGCATCTCTTTGGGAAAGGTTCAGTAGATTTAACTCTAAGCATCTCTTTGGGAAAGATTCAGTGGATTTAACTCTAAGCATCTCTTTGGGAAAGGTTCAATGGATTAACTCTAAGCATCTCTTTGGGAAAGGTTCAGTGGATTTAAATCTAAGCATCTCTTTGGGAAAGGTTCAGTAGATTTAACTCTAAGCATCTCTTTGGGAAAGATTCAGTGGATTTAACTCTAAGCATCTCTTTGGGAAAGGTTCAATGGATTTAACTCTAAGCATCTCTTTGGGAAAGGTTCAATGGATTTAACTCTAAGCATCTCTTTGGGAAAGGTTCAGTGGATTTAAATCTAAGCATCTCTTTGGGAAAGGTTCAGTGGATTTAACTCTAAGCATCTCTTTGGGAAAGGTTCAATGGATTTAACTCTAAGCATCTCTTTGGGAAAGGTTCAGTAGATTTAACTCTAAGCATCTCTTTGGGAAAGGTTCAGTGGATTTAACTCTAAGCATCTCTTTGGGAAAGGTTCAATGGATTTAACTCTAAGCATCTCTTTGGGAAAGGTTCAGTGGATTTAACTCTAAGCATCTCTTTAGGAAAGGTTCAATAGATTTAACTCTAAGCATCTCTTTAGGAAAGGTTCAGTGGATTTAACTCTAAGCATCTCTTTGGGAAAGGTTCAGTGGATTTAACTCTAAGCATCTGTTTTTCATATTCACTTCAACTGTCAATCAGGTCAGGGCCGAATCAGGGGAGGGGAAGCCGCCTCCCCCCTTCACAATGATAGTAAGGGTAATTAATAGAGGCAAAATTATTAAGCTTATTTCCATTTCATGCATTTTTCAAGACTTTTTTTAAAAAGACCTGTAAGACGGAGGGAAGAAATGTTATATTGCATTGTCAATTCAGTCACCTCTCTTGCATTGCTTCAATTAGGATAGAAGAGAGAATGCTTCAATTAAGATGAAGAAGTGAACGCTTCAATTAGGGTAAAGAAGTGAATGCTTCAATTAAGATGAAGAAATGAATGCTTCAATTACGAGAAAGAAGCGAATGCTTCAATTATGATAAAGAAGTGAATGCTTCAATTAAAATGAAGAAATGAATGCTTCAATTACGAGAAAGAAATGAATGCTTCAATTATGATAAAGAAGTGAATGCATCAATTATGATAAAGAAGTGAATGCTTCAATTAAGATGAAGAAATGAATGCTTCAATTACGAGAAAGAAATGAATGCTTCAATTATGATAAAGAAGTGAATGCTTCAATTAAGATGAAGAAATGAATGCTTCAATTACGAGAAAGAAGTGAATGCTTCAATTATGATAAAGAAGTGAATGCTTCAATTAAGATGAAGAAATGAATGCTTCAATTACGAGAAAGAAGTGAATGCTTCAATTATGATAAAGAAGTGAATGCTTCAATTAAGATGAAGAAATGAATGCTTCAATTACGAGAAAGAAGTGAATGCTTCAATTATGATAAAGAAGTGAATGCTTCAATTAAGATGAAGAAATGAATGCTTCAATTACGAGAAAGAAGTGAACGCTTCAATTAGGATAAAGAAGTGAATGCTTCAATTAAGATGAAGAAATGAATGCTTCAATTACGAGAAAGAAATGAATGCTTCAATTATGATAAAGAAGTGAATGCTTCAATTATGATAAAGAAGTGAATGCTTCAATTAAGATGAAGAAATGAATGCTTCAATTACGAGAAAGAAATGAATGCTTCAATTATGATAAAGAAGTGAATGCTTCAATTAAGATGAAGAAATGAATGCTTCAATTACGAGAAAGAAGTGAATGCTTCAATTATGATAAAGAAGTGAATGCTTCAATTAAGATGAAGAAATGAATGCTTCAATTACGAGAAAGAAGCGAATGCTTCAATTAGGATAAAGAAGTGAATGCTTCCATTAAAATGAACAAATGAATGCTTCAATTAATGTAAAGAAGTTATTGCTTCAATGACGAGAAACAAGTGAATGCTTCAATTAGGATAAAGAAGTGAATGCTTCAATTAAGATGAAGAAATGAATGCTTCAATTAAGATGAAGAAATGAATGCTTCAATTACGAGAAAGAAATGAATGCTTCAATTATGATAAAGAAGTGAATGCTTCAATTAAGATGAAGAAATGAATGCTTCAATTACGAGAAAGAAGTGAACGCTTCAATTAGGATAAAGAAGTGAATGCTTCATTTAAGATGAATAAATGAATGCTTCAATTAATGTAAAGAAATTAGTGCTTCAATTAGGATAAAGAAGTGAATTCTTCAATTAGGATAAAGAACTAAATGCTTCATTTAAGATGAATAAATGAATGCTTCAATTAATGTAAAGAATTTCGTGCTTTAATTACTAGAAAGAAGCAAATGCTTCAATTAGGATAAAGGAGAGAATGCTTCAATTACGATAAAGAGGTGCATGCTTCAATTAACATGAGGTGAATGCTTCAGTTATAATAAAGAAGTGAATGTTTCAATTAACATGAGGTGAATGCTTCAGTTATAATAAAGAAGTGAATGTTTCAATTAACATGAGGTGAATGCTTCAGTTATAATAAAGAAGTGCATGCTTCAATTAACATGAGGTGAATGCTTCAGTTATAATAAAGAAGCGAATGCTTCAATTAGGATAAAGAAGTGAATGATTCAATTAGCATGAAGTGAATGCTTCAATTAGGATAAAGAAGTGGATGCTTCATTAACATGAAGTGAATATTTCAATCAATGCTTCAATTAGGATAAAGAAGTGGATGCTTCATTAACATGAAGTGAATATTTCAATTAATGCTTCAATTAGGATAAAGAAGTGAATCCTCCAATTAAAGTGACGAAGTGAACGCTTCAATCAAGATAAAGGAGCGACTGCTTCAATCGCAGCATAATTTTTGATGTCGCAAAGAATGCTTAATTTTAGGCAAAAAGAAGTGAGTCTCCAAATCGTTGCTTCGCTTCTGATGAAATATTCTTTTTAGAAGACTCACTTCACACGTGATGAGTGGCTGTCTTTTACTGAGAAAAACGAGAAACAAAATGACTCGACTGCGCTTCGCTTCAGAAGGGGAAGAAAAAGATAACACATTCAAAGACAGTTTCGTTTAAAACAAATGAAGCGAATCTCTTCATCTCAATGTTCCGTCATTACAGACTCGTGTAAACGCGAACAGCGACGCCTAGAGAAGCAGACTGTTAACTGCGAAAAATGAGCTTGCACGTGGAATAAAAAGAAAAAGCAATCAGAGGGGTGGACGGGGGGGGAGGGAGAAGGGAATCTTCAGTGTGAAGAGCCGTTCAACCGCTTTACCACCTAATGATAGAGGGATGCGAGGCGGGGGGGGGGGAAGTGTCAAGAAGAGGAAAGAGCGACTCCATCCCCACCCCTCCTTGAATATTTGATGAAATCCTTGTCCGCGTGGACACGCCTCGCATTTAGCAGGCGCGTGACTCCACATTCCTAGTCCTCCTCCGCCTCCGAAAACTCCACGTGGAGGGAAATCCTCGCTCGTGCTTCTGCCGTCGCGTGAGATTCCCCCGCGAGATTTAGGTGAGATAATAGCGTGACAGCCCCGTGAATGATGGACAGAGAGGACGTCGGATTCAGACGCGATCCAAATCCCTCTAGGTGAGGGCGGGGTTTTGAATTTCTGCGTGGGGAGGAAGGTAAGAGGACTGTGAGGATCCGGGGCTTTGTCCTCCGTTCGTTTGATGGAGGCAAAAGAAAAGGAGTGCAAAAAAGTTACGGTTAATGTTCTGAATTTTGAACGCTTGGCATTTTGGTGAGATTTGGTTTTTTGATTTGATATCGGTTGATTCACAGTAATGACCTCTAATGATCTGGGGACATTTGAGGACACTTTAAAGATCAACAGGACTATTACTAAGAATCATTTTCTCGACGAATCAGGCTTTTCATTTGCAGTTCCCGTTATCGCTTCGTCAGAAAGAGGACACCGATGGGCTTGGAATGGCAGCCGTCCGTCGAATGGTGGCGTTAAGCCGTGGATCAGTGCGAAAGAGAACCAAACACGGTGCATGCCAATAAACACGCTGTATGGCTTTGACAGAATGCCACCATCTGTCTCCTAACTGTCCATTGGGTCACCTTTCTTTCAGATGGGTTATTTCACCTCTGAGAGAAACTTTTGTGCACACAATGGGCTAAATGGCCAGGCCACAAAGAACTTTTTTTTATTTTTATTTGAAACGAAGACAATGCCTCCATTGCAGCTTCATTTCATACGAAGACAATGCCTCCATACCTAACATCTTCATTAACATTCTTGTGCAACTTCATGAAAAAGAGCAGCTCACAGGTAAAACAAACCAACTTATTATTATCTTCCATTCCTCCTGTTTTATCGAAATGTTTCCTGCACATTGCCCAAGAGAGCATCGTCTTCATCCGTCAGCGATGCTCTTGGGTGTAAAGCGACCACAGAGACATCAAGTCGTGGATGGTGCGGGTGGTTTGTTCCTATCAGCCGGTTTATCCGCGTCTTTTGTGCTACGGTGGGCCGTGAAATAAGAACACAACGCCTCGATTTTCCCAGGCGCGAGGAGATACGACGGAAGCGATTCGATGAGCGCGTGGTTAAGTGGAAGAATGGTGGATGCCCTTACAAATCATCGGCGCAGATGGTAGATCCAGTCGCAGAATTCGCAATATACACACGACGATGCTGTTGCAAGGATGTGCTTCATAGGTAAAGTGATTTGCAACTAGAAGAATAAAATGTTTTCTCTGTAGAATATGGGAGGCTTGTTGACAAAGAAGACGAAGCCCATTCTCCACCTTAGCAACTGTAACAGTGCAAAATTCAAGTATAAGCGCGTCTCAATTAAATTGTAAATTGATACTTTACTTTAGTGATGAATATTCTTTACAATAACGGATACATTTTTAGTGATGAGTATTCTTTACAGGAAAAAATAAAATAAAAAAATATACCCCCTCAAGCAGCTGCTTGCCACAGAGGTCTGACAGGAGCCTGTCAGTTTATATGCCATAGTAGAAGGTCTGTGAGGATGGCAGGACCTCAGGAACGTGTACAGCAACTGTACACGCTCCAGTTACCGTTCACAGCTGGAGCAAACTGGAGCGCATGTGCAGTAACTGCACACGCTCCAGTTTGCTGTGAACGGTAATTGCACACGCTCAATATTTCTGTGAGTGGGCCCACACGATCCAGGTTTTTGTGAGCTCACACGATCCAATGTGCTGTAGCAGAAGGTCTGAGAGGATGGCAGGACCTCAGCAGAAAAACGACACAAACAATCATGCCTTACCCGGGCTCGAACCCAGGTCCCTTAGATCAGTAGCCAAGCGCGCTAACCACTCGGCCATGGGACGGCTTACAGGAAGATAATACTTTTTTGTTTCAGTGATGAATATTTTTTCAGTAACGAGCACATTTTTAGTGATGAGTATTCTTTACAAGAAGATAATACTTTTTTTTTTCGATTCAATCGCACGTCTAATATTTCATTAGTGCCTGTACAAGACAAAGATAATTTTTCATTTATCACTTTAAAAAATGTTATGTTTTTCCCACCCTCAGTGAAGTCAAAGAAGCAAATCATTACTGTCAATGTAAATCACGTGACCACTACACTCTAGCCCCTAAATTTAAAATTTCTAGCATGAATCGTTCGTCACCAATATTTGTTCAAAAGTTAGCATCATACGACCAAAATTACAACTTAAGCATAATATCCACATTTGATATTTAACACTAGAATAAAATGCCCGTATTTTTGTAAAGAATACTCATCACTACAAAAAAATATCCGCTTTTGTAAAGAATACTTATCAATTAAGAAAAGTATGGAATACTTATCACTAAGTTCCAGTTTCATGTAAAGATACTCATCACTAAAGAAAAACACCCATAATTTTTAAACAAAACATATCACTAGTGAAAAGTGCAGGATTCTTTAAAGATTACTCATCACTAAATAAAACTATGCACTTCCTTTAAAGAATACTCATCACCAAAAATTACTGTAAAAAATATTCATCCCTAAAGAAAAGTATTATCTTCCTATAAAGAATACTCATCACTAAATAAAACTATGCACTTCCTTTAAAGAATACTCATCACCAAAAATTACTGTAAAAAATATTCATCCCTAAAGAAAAGTATTATCTTCCTATAAAGAATACTCATCACTAAATAAAACTATGCACTTCCTTTAAAGAATACTCATCACCAAAAATTACTGTAAAAAATATTCATCCCTAAAGAAAAGTATTATCTTCCTATAAAGAATACTCATCACTAAATAAAACTATGCACTTCCTTTAAAGAATACTCATCACCAAAAATTACTGTAAAAAATATTCATCCCTAAAGAAAAGTATTATCTTCCTATAAAGAATACTCATCACTAAATAAAACTATGTACTTCCTTTAAAGAATACTCATCACCAAAAATTACTGTAAAAAATATTCATCCCTAAAGAAAAGTATTATCTTCCTATAAAGAATACTCATCACTAAATAAAACTATGCACTTCCTTTAAAGAATACTCATCACCAAAAATTACTGTAAAAAATATTCATCCCTAAAGAAAAGTATTATCTTCCTATAAAGAATACTCATCACTAAATAAAACTATGCACTTCCTTTAAAGAATACTCATCACCAAAAATTACTGTAAAAAATATTCATCCCTAAAGAAAAGTATTATCTTCCTATAAAGAATACTCATCACTAAATAAAACTATGCACTTCCTTTAAAGAATACTCATCACCAAAAATTACTGTAAAAAATATTCATCCCTAAAGAAAAGTATTATCTTCCTATAAAGAATACTCATCACTAAATAAAACTATGTACTTCCTTTAAAGAATACTCATCACCAAAAATTACTGTAAAAAATATTCATCCCTAAAGAAAAGTATTATCTTCCTATAAAGAATACTCATCACTAAATAAAACTATGCACTTCCTTTAAAGAATACTCATCACCAAAAATTACTGTAAAAAATATTCATCCCTAAAGAAAAGTATTATCTTCCTATAAAGAATACTCATCACTAAATAAAACTATGTACTTCCTTTAAAGAATACTCATCACCAAAAATTACTGTAAAAAATATTCATCCCTAAAGAAAAGTATTATCTTCCTATAAAGAATACTCATCACTAAATAAAACTATGCACTTCCTTTAAAGAATACTCATCACCAAAAATTACTGTAAAAAATATTCATCCCTAAAGAAAAGTATTATCTTCCTATAAAGAATACTCATCACTAAATAAAACTATGCACTTCCTTTAAAGAATACTCATCACCAAAAATTACTGTAAAAAATATTCATCCCTAAAGAAAAGTATTATCTTCCTATAAAGAATACTCATCACTAAATAAAACTATGTACTTCCTTTAAAGAATACTCATCACCAAAAATTACTGTAAAAAATATTCATCCCTAAAGAAAAGTATTATCTTCCTATAAAGAATACTCATCACTAAATAAAACTATGCACTTCCTTTAAAGAATACTCATCACCAAAAATTACTGTAAAAAATATTCATCCCTAAAGAAAAGTATTATCTTCCTATAAAGAATACTCATCACTAAATAAAACTATGTACTTCCTTTAAAGAATACTCATCACCAAAAATTACTGTAAAAAATATTCATCCCTAAAGAAAAGTATTATCTTCCTATAAAGAATACTCATCACTAAATAAAACTATGCACTTCCTTTAAAGAATACTCATCACCAAAAATTACTGTAAAAAATATTCATCCCTAAAGAAAAGTATTATCTTCCTATAAAGAATACTCATCACTAAATAAAACTATGTACTTCCTTTAAAGAATACTCATCACCAAAAATTACTGTAAAAAATATTCATCCCTAAAGAAAAGTATTATCTTCCTATAAAGAATACTCATCACTAAATAAAACTATGCACTTCCTTTAAAGAATACTCATCACCAAAAATTACTGTAAAAAATATTCATCCCTAAAGAAAAGTATTATCTTCCTATAAAGAATACTCATCACTAAATAAAACTATGCACTTCCTTTAAAGAATACTCATCACCAAAAATTACTGTAAAAAATATTCATCCCTAAAGAAAAGTATTATCTTCCTATAAAGAATACTCATCACTAAATAAAACTATGTACTTCCTTTAAAGAATACTCATCACCAAAAATTACTGTAAAAAATATTCATCCCTAAAGAAAAGTATTATCTTCCTATAAAGAATACTCATCACTAAATAAAACTATGCACTTCCTTTAAAGAATACTCATCACCAAAAATTACTGTAAAAAATATTCATCCCTAAAGAAAAGTATTATCTTCCTATAAAGAATACTCATCACTAAATAAAACTATGTACTTCCTTTAAAGAATACTCATCACCAAAAATTACTGTAAAAAATATTCATCCCTAAAGAAAAGTATTATCTTCCTATAAAGAATACTCATCACTAAATAAAACTATGCACTTCCTTTAAAGAATACTCATCACCAAAAATTACTGTAAAAAATATTCATCCCTAAAGAAAAGTATTATCTTCCTATAAAGAATACTCATCACTAAATAAAACTATGTACTTCCTTTAAAGAATACTCATCACCAAAAATTACTGTAAAAAATATTCATCCCTAAAGAAAAGTATTATCTTCCTATAAAGAATACTCATCACTAAATAAAACTATGCACTTCCTTTAAAGAATACTCATCACCAAAAATTACTGTAAAAAATATTCATCCCTAAAGAAAAGTATTATCTTCCTATAAAGAATACTCATCACTAAATAAAACTATGCACTTCCTTTAAAGAATACTCATCACCAAAAATTACTGTAAAAAATATTCATCCCTAAAGAAAAGTATTATCTTCCTATAAAGAATACTCATCACTAAATAAAACTATGTACTTCCTTTAAAGAATACTCATCACCAAAAATTACTGTAAAAAATATTCATCCCTAAAGAAAAGTATTATCTTCCTATAAAGAATACTCATCACTAAATAAAACTATGCACTTCCTTTAAAGAATACTCATCACCAAAAATTACTGTAAAAAATATTCATCCCTAAAGAAAAGTATTATCTTCCTATAAAGAATACTCATCACTAAATAAAACTATGTACTTCCTTTAAAGAATACTCATCACCAAAAATTACTGTAAAAAATATTCATCCCTAAAGAAAAGTATTATCTTCCTATAAAGAATACTCATCACTAAATAAAACTATGCACTTCCTTTAAAGAATACTCATCACCAAAAATTACTGTAAAAAATATTCATCCCTAAAGAAAAGTATTATCTTCCTATAAAGAATACTCATCACTAAATAAAACTATGTACTTCCTTTAAAGAATACTCATCACCAAAAATTACTGTAAAAAATATTCATCCCTAAAGAAAAGTATTATCTTCCTATAAAGAATACTCATCACTAAATAAAACTATGCACTTCCTTTAAAGAATACTCATCACCAAAAATTACTGTAAAAAATATTCATCCCTAAAGAAAAGTATTATCTTCCTATAAAGAATACTCATCACTAAATAAAACTATGCACTTCCTTTAAAGAATACTCATCACCAAAAATTACTGTAAAAAATATTCATCCCTAAAGAAAAGTATTATCTTCCTATAAAGAATACTCATCACTAAATAAAACTATGTACTTCCTTTAAAGAATACTCATCACCAAAAATTACTGTAAAAAATATTCATCCCTAAAGAAAAGTATTATCTTCCTATAAAGAATACTCATCACTAAATAAAACTATGCACTTCCTTTAAAGAATACTCATCACCAAAAATTACTGTAAAAAATATTCATCCCTAAAGAAAAGTATTATCTTCCTATAAAGAATACTCATCACTAAATAAAACTATGCACTTCCTTTAAAGAATACTCATCACCAAAAATTACTGTAAAAAATATTCATCCCTAAAGAAAAGTATTATCTTCCTATAAAGAATACTCATCACTAAATAAAACTATGTACTTCCTTTAAAGAATACTCATCACCAAAAATTACTGTAAAAAATATTCATCCCTAAAGAAAAGTATTATCTTCCTATAAAGAATACTCATCACTAAATAAAACTATGCACTTCCTTTAAAGAATACTCATCACCAAAAATTACTGTAAAAAATATTCATCCCTAAAGAAAAGTATTATCTTCCTATAAAGAATACTCATCACTAAATAAAACTATGTACTTCCTTTAAAGAATACTCATCACCAAAAATTACTGTAAAAAATATTCATCCCTAAAGAAAAGTATTATCTTCCTATAAAGAATACTCATCACTAAATAAAACTATGCACTTCCTTTAAAGAATACTCATCACCAAAAATTACTGTAAAAAATATTCATCCCTAAAGAAAAGTATTATCTTCCTATAAAGAATACTCATCACTAAATAAAACTATGCACTTCCTTTAAAGAATACTCATCACCAAAAATTACTGTAAAAAATATTCATCCCTAAAGAAAAGTATTATCTTCCTATAAAGAATACTCATCACTAAATAAAACTATGTACTTCCTTTAAAGAATACTCATCACCAAAAATTACTGTAAAAAATATTCATCCCTAAAGAAAAGTATTATCTTCCTATAAAGAATACTCATCACTAAATAAAACTATGCACTTGCTTTAAAGAATACTCATCACCAAAAATTACTGTAAAAAATATTCATCCCTAAAGAAAAGTATTATCTTCCTATAAAGAATACTCATCACTAAATAAAACTATGCACTTCCTTTAAAGAATACTCATCACCAAAAATTACTGTAAAAAATATTCATCCCTAAAGAAAAGTATTATCTTCCTATAAAGAATACTCATCACTAAATAAAACTATGTACTTCCTTTAAAGAATACTCATCACCAAAAATTACTGTAAAAAATATTCATCCCTAAAGAAAAGTATTATCTTCCTATAAAGAATACTCATCACTAAATAAAACTATGCACTTCCTTTAAAGAATACTCATCACCAAAAATTACTGTAAAAAATATTCATCCCTAAAGAAAAGTATTATCTTCCTATAAAGAATACTCATCACTAAATAAAACTATGCACTTCCTTTAAAGAATACTCATCACCAAAAATTACTGTAAAAAATATTCATCCCTAAAGAAAAGTATTATCTTCCTATAAAGAATACTCATCACTAAATAAAACTATGCACTTCCTTTAAAGAATACTCATCACCAAAAATTACTGTAAAAAATATTCATCCCTAAAGAAAAGTATTATCTTCCTATAAAGAATACTCATCACTAAATAAAACTATGCACTTCCTTTAAAGAATACTCATCACCAAAAATTACTGTAAAAAATATTCATCCCTAAAGAAAAGTATTATCTTCCTATAAAGAATACTCATCACTAAATAAAACTATGTACTTCCTTTAAAGAATACTCATCACCAAAAATTACTGTAAAAAATATTCATCCCTAAAGAAAAGTATTATCTTCCTATAAAGAATACTCATCACTAAATAAAACTATGCACTTCCTTTAAAGAATACTCATCACCAAAAATTACTGTAAAAAATATTCATCCTTAAAGAAAAGTATTATCTTCCTATAAAGAATACTCATCACTAAATAAAACTATGCACTTCCTTTAAAGAATACTCATCACCAAAAATGTGTACATCACTGTAAAAAATATTCATCCCTAAAGAAAAGTATTATCTTCCTGTAAAGAATACTCATCACTAAAAATGTTCCTGTTACTCTAAAAATATTCATCCCTAAAGAAAAGTATCATCTTTCTGTAAAGAATGATCACTCTAAGAACATCACTAAAAATGTGCCCGTTACTGTAAAGAGTATGGATTACTAAACAAAAGTATCGTCTTCCTGTATCTCACCGCTAAAAATGTATCCGTTATTTTAAAGAATATTCATCACTAAGAAAAGTATCAATTTCTTGTAAATAATGCTCATCACTGAAAAATGTTCGCTTCCTGTGATGAATACTCATCACTAAAGAAAAGCATCTTTCTGTAGAGGATACTCATCACTAAAAATGTGCTCGTTACTGAAAGAATATTCATCCCTAAAGAAAAGTATAATCTTCCTGTAAAGAATACTCATCACTAAAAATGTTCCCTTTACTCCAAGGATATTCATCGCTAAAGAAAAGTATCATCTTCTTGTAAAGAATACTCATCACTAAAAATGTTCCCTTTACTCTAAGAATATTCATCACTAAAGAAAAGTATCATCTTCCTGTAAAGAATATTCGTCACTAATAATGTGCCCGTTCTTTAAAGAATAATATTACCAAAGAAAAGTATCAATTTCTTGTAAATAATGCTCATCACTGAAAAGTGTTGACATCCTGTGAAGAATACGCATCACTAAAGAAAAGCATTTTTCTGTAGAGAATACTCATCACTAAAAATGTTCCCTTTACTCTAAGGATATTCATCACTAAAGAAAAGTATCATCTTCTTGTAAAGAATACTCATCACTAAAAAATGTTCCCGTTACTCTAAGAATATTCATCCCTAAAGAATACTCATCACTAAAATATGTTCCCGTTACGCTAAGAATATTCATCACTAAAGAAAGGTATCATCTTCCTGTAAAGAATACTCATCACTAATAACGTGCCCGTTCTTTAAAGAATAGTACAATTCTTGTAAATAAGGCTCATCACTGAAAAGTGTTGGCATCCTGTGAAGAATAATCATCACTAAAGAAAAGCATCATTCTGTAGAGAATACTCATCACTAAAGAAAAGCATCATTCTGTAGAGAATACTCATCATTAAAAATGTGCCCGTTACTGAAAGAATATTCATCACTAAAGAAAAGTATCATCTTCTTGTAAAGAATACTCATCATTAAAATATGTTCCCGTTATTCTAAGAATATTCATCACTAAAGAAGAGTATCATCTTCCTGTAAAGAATACTCGTCACTAATAATGTGCCCGTTCTTTAAAGAATAATATTACTAAAGAAAAGTATCAGTTTCTTGTAAATAATGCTCATCACTGAAAATAGTTGGCATCCTGTTGATAGAGGGGGGTGACAAGACTTGTTTTTTTTCCTCTCTAAATTTTTTTTGATCGTACATCTGCGTTGTTTATTTACAATCGTTCAAAAAATATCCGAACACTATGCTTGATTACAGAATTCAGAAAAAATATCTGGCAACATTTTTAGAAATTAGTGATTTGGCAACTTTTTTAGAAATTAGTGATTTGGCAACTTTCGTATACGTACACGAAGGTCGCAAGGACCCCAAGGATTTGATTTGGATTGTTTTGCGTACACAAAGGTTGCCAGATCACTAATTTCTAAAAAAATTGTTTCCAGAATTTTTTTCTGAATTCTTTAATCAAGCATAGTGTTCGGATATTTTCTTGAGCGACTGTACAATTTGTAATATTTTCTTAATGTTATGAACGGATTGGAATATCTGTTCATAACAATGTGAAGAATACTCATCACTAGAGAAAGCCAGCCTCTTCCTGTAAAGAATACTAATCACTAAGGAAAAGTGTCTTCCTCCTGTAAAGAGATGCACATCAGTAAAAAAAGTACCCGCTTTCTGTAAAGAAAAGTATTCGTTTGTTGTAAAGAAAAGTCACAGCTCCTTGTAAAGAAAACGCACCACTGAAAGAACGCATTTTGCAAAGGCAAAACAACAACTCACTGCTTAAGAAAAGTATCTATGTTTCCTAAACTTATCACTAAAAAAAACACCCTCTTCTTCTAAAAAATACTCGTCGGTAAAAAAAAGTAGCCGCTTCCTGTAAAGAATAAGCATTATTAAAACAAAATATCTACTCTTGATTTGCTCACTAGGAAAATAAATACTCATTTTTAGTCAAATACTTACTACTAAAAACAGAACACTTTTACACTCTTTAACAAAAGAACAAACACTTTTACACTCTTTAACAAAAATCAAACACTTTTACACTCTTTAACAAAAAGAACAAATACTTTTACACTCTTTAACAAAAGGAGGAACACTTTCACACTCTTTAACAAAAAGAACAAACGCTTTCACACTCTTTAACAAAAAGAACAAACACTTTCACACTCTTTAACAAAAAGGACAAACACTTTTACACTCTTTAACAAAGAAACAAACAATTTTACACTCTTTAACAAAAAGGACAAACACTTTTACACTCTTTAACAAAAGAACAAACACTTTTACACTCTTTAACAAAAAAAAAACACTTTTACACTCTTTAACAAAAAGAACAAACACTTTTACACTCTTTAACAAAAGAAACAAACACTTTTACACTCTTTAACAAAAAGAACAAATACTTTTACACTCTTTAACAAAAGGAGGAACACTTTCACACTCTTTAACAAAAAGAACAAACGCTTTCACACTCTTTAACAAAAAGAACAAACACTTTCACACTCTTTAACAAAAAGGACAAACACTTTTACACTCTTTAACAAAGAAACAAGCAATTTTACACTCTTTAACAAAAAGGACAAACACTTTTACACTCTTTAACAAAAGAACAAACACTTTTACACTCTTTAACAAAAGAACAAACACTTTTACACTCTTTAACAAAAGAAACAATCACCTTTACACTCTTTAACAAAAAGAACAAACACTTTTACACTCTTTAACAAAAGAACAAACACTTTTACACTCTTTAACAAAAAGAACAAACACTTTTACACTCTTTAACAAAAAGAACAAACACCTTTACACTCTTTAACAAAAGAACAAACACTTTTACACTCTTTAACAAAAAGGACAATCACTTTTACACTCTTTAACGAAAAGAACAAACACTTTTGCACTCTTTAACAAAAGAACAAACATTTTTACACTCTTTAACAAAAAGAACAAACACTTTTACACTCTTTAACAAAAAGAACAAACACTTTTACACTCTTTAACAAAAAGGACAAACACTTTTACACTCTTTAACAAAAGAACAAACAATTTTACACTCTTTAACAAAAAGGACAAACACTTTTACACTCTTTAATAAAAGAAACAAACACTTTTACACTCTTTAACAAAAAGAACAAACACTTTTACACTCTTTAACAAAAGAAACAAACACTTTTACACTCTTTAACAAAAAGAACAAATACTTTTACACTCTTTAACAAAAGGAGGAACACTTTCACACTTTTTAACAAAAAGAACAAACACTTTTACACTCTTTAAGAAAAGGACAAACACTTTCACACTCTTTAACAAAAAGAACAAATACTTTTACACTCTTTAAGAAAAGGACAAACACTATCACACTTTTTAACAAAAAGAACAAACACTTTTACACTCTTTAAGAAAAGGACAAACACTTTCACACTCTTTAAGAAAAGGACAAACACTTTCACACTCTTTAACAAAAAGAACAAACACTTTTACACTCTTTAAGAAAAGGACAAATATTTTCACACTCTTTAACAAAAGGACACTCTTTAACAAAAAGAACAAACACTTTTACACTCTTTAAGAAAAGGACAAATACTTTTGAACTACTACTAGCTGCTTCAATCAAAAAGGGACTTCAGAGTTTACCACGGATGAAAGATTAATTTCATCACCATGACAACGGAGACGTCTAACAAATAAAACAACAGTAAGAATATGAGAGCTTATCACTTACTCGCCGAGTCCGTCTCCATTCCAACATTGGCCTTCCTCTCGAATTGCCCAACTATCGTCACTACAGAGGACATCTGCCAAGTTGGAATATTGACCCTTGGTCTCCGCCAGTCGCTGCACCAGCTGCTGCAGTCGGACGTAGAGGCTGTTCTCCGCCGTTCGAACAGACACGATGCGGTCGGGAGGCCCTAGAGGAGGATGAGGCTCGGTCACATCTCTCGTGGCTCGTCGTGGATGACCGCAAAACCCTTTCGCCTGCAGGTCGAAGGAAACGAAAAGGAAAAATCAGAAGTTGTCATTGAGTGACGAATTGTACTGATGGTTAATATTTAAGGTTAATACAGTCTCTCAAAAAAGTATCCGAACACTATGGTTGCTTACAGAATTCAGAAAAAAATATCTGGCAACGATTTTTTTTGAAATTAGTGATCTGGCAACCTTCGTGTTACAGAATTCAGAAAAAATATCTGGCAACAAAGGTTGCCAGATCACTAATTTCTAAAAAATATCGTTGCCAGATATTTTTTCTGAATTCTGTAATCAACCATAGTGTTCGGATGCTTTTTTTAATATATATAATGCGTATGAATATATAATGCAATGAATATTGAGCGTGTGCAGTTACCGTTCCCAGCAAACTGGAGCGGTTGCGGTTAATGTTCACAGCACATCGGATCGTGTGAGCTCACAAAAAACTGGATCGTGTGGGCCCACTCACAGAAATATTGAGCGTGTGCAGTTACCGTTCACAGCAAACTGGAGCGTGTGCAGTAACTGCACACGCTCCAGTTTGCTGTGAACGGTAACTGGAGCGTGTACAGTTGCTGTACACGTTCCAGATATTTTTTCTGAATTCTGTAATCAACCATAGTGTTCGGATACTTTTTTGAGCGACTGTACTTTTTGAACCTATAATTAGATATGGAATAACAGTTTATGGGACAGTCTATAAGACAGAATTGAATAAAATTAAAAGATTGCAAATTAGTCTACTAAAAGGATTGTGTAATCCAGAAGTTAAGAATTCTCTTATAACAAGAGATGATATATTTAGTTTGTTCAAAATTTTACCTATCGAAAGTTTTTATATCTTTGCTTGTGTTACCAATAACTTCTTTAATAATAGCTATAAGCAAAATATTTGCAACGATAACCTTACTGGGAAAAAGCTAAGGATTTTTATTTAAACAGCCAAATTTTTATAATAATTTCGGAGGAAATTCCATTCATGGTTCCTAGAGAAATTGTAAACTTAAGTAAAATTCTGATGTTAAAGAAATGTTATTTGAGTGGTTCACGACAAAGATGTTTTTAATCAGAAAAGTTTAACATTTTATTGGTTCACTTATTATTTCTTTTCTATTCTTCTTCATTTTATGTCATGATATTAATGTAAGGTCCTGCCATCCTCACAGATCTTCTACTGTGGCATATAAACTGACAGGCTCCTGTCAGACCTCTGTGGCACGCAGCTGCTTGAGTGGGTATTTTTTTTTTATATCGGTTGAAACCATGTACCTTTCCGCTGATTAGCTTTGGCTTAGTGGGTTTCTTTGGATGAAAAAAAATTCTATATGTGGTATTTTGGAAAATAAATTTGAATTTGAAAAAAAAAATATCTGTGAAAATAAGAAAGCATTATGACTACAGAGAAAAAGACGACAAAGTGAAAATAATAGCTTGTTTTTTTAAAAAAAAAGTAAAAAGTACAATAAATGATGTGTTCAGTCGAACTAAAAAGCATAATAAATGATGGGCTCAGTCGAGCTAAAAGGCACAATAAATGATGGGCTCAGTCGAGCTAAAAGGCACAATAAATGTGGGCTCAGTCGAGCTAAAAAGTACAATAAATGATGGGCTCAGTCGAGCTAAAAGGCACAATAAATGATGGGCTCATTCGAGCTAAAAAGTACAATAAATGATGGGCTCAGTCGAGCTAAAAGGCACAATAAATGATGGGCTCAGTCGAGCTAAAAGGCACAATACATGATGGGCTCAGTCGAGCTAAAAGGCACAATAAATGATGGGCTCAGTCGAGCTAAAAGGCACAATAAATGATGGGCTCATTCGAGCTAAAAGGCACAATAAATGATGGGCTCATTCGAGCTAAAAAGTACAATAAATGATGGGCTCAGTCGAGCTAAAAGGCACAATAAATGATGGCTCAGTCGAGCTAAAAGGCACAATAAATGATGGGCTCGGCCGACCTAAAAAGTACAATGAATTGTGAGCTTAATAGATTGGAGGAGGGGGTGATTCATATTCAAAGTAAAACTAAAATCCCATCTCCGCAATATCACGATTCTTTCGGGAGCATCAGGAATCAACCACACACAATGCAGGTGAAAAGATAAGGCCCAAAAGGAGGATGGGAGAGTGCCGATTGTAGCTAGTAGGGGGGAGGAAGCTCATTAGGATGAATGAAAACATTTCGGTGAGACATTGCATCAACCAAGAGACAAAGATAACGCTCCAGGTTATCGTGGCTCATCATCACACTGAGGAGGATTCATGATCAAACTTTGTCATCATCATTCGGAGGAGGGTACATCATCAAACTTTGTCATCATCACTCGGAGGAGGGTCATTTGCAGACTATGAACAAGTCCACGTTGTCTGCGTGTGGGAGGGAAGACATAATAGCAGACAGGCGCGAGAGCCAGCTGCCTCATCACGTGGTCGCGACACACACATCGTAGGAACAGCGGTCGTCGGGGAAATGTCGGAGAGGGGGGAAGGAATTAGGGAAAGAGCCGCAGCGCGCACGTGAGGACACACGATCTCGCTGTAGTGTGTCGTCATTTCCGCTCCCGCTCGGGAATAGACTCGATATTAGAGTCAGAGGAACACGTTGGCATGGGGATCGGTTTTCAGAAGAGATGGTTGTCAGTGCGTTGTCTTCGTTGCCATGGTGCGGTTAATCTGTTTGTGGATGAAAGGAGGGGAGATGTGATCGTGAAGAGAATAACTGACTGATTAACTAAATGTACAGTCGCTCAAAAAAATATCCGAACACTATGGTTGCTTACAGAATTCAGGAAAAATATCTCGCAACGATTTTTTTTAGAAGTTAGTGATCTGGCAACCTTCCTGTCACGTGACACGAAGGTTGCCAGATCACTAATTTAAAAAAAAATCGTTGCCAGATATTTTTTCTGAATTCTGTAATCGACCACAGTGTTAGGATACTTTTTTGAGCGACTGTATCGAGTTGCAGTTTTCGGCTTTTTCAATACGTTTTCGAAAAAAAATTTTTTTTACTTCTTGTCGTCTTTCTGTCAGTCTGTAGAAATTCAACCATTTTTAGCTTTTTGAGATAAAAAAAATATTTTTGGGGGTTGGATTGATATGATTAGTATTTTTTGAATCGTCCAATAGCGTTAATAACGCCCTCAAAATAAGTAGGATTAATTTTTTTTAAATTTCTATTTAAAATCCTATTAAATCTTAGTAGATGAAGAACCCCCCTCTCTCTCCCCCCCCCACTTACGCTATCTTGCATCTAGGGGGCCCCTTACCCTAATTCAAACCAGAGTAGTGCAATGGAGATCATTTAAAACTAGAATCGGTTGGGTTGTTTTACCTCTGAGCGGCACTTTTTTGCACACCATGGGCTAAATGGCCAGGTCACATGGACCCCGAAGGCTCAGAGAAGGTTGGGGGAAGGGACCCTCTGGTACAGCTGTTGGGAGACAGATGGTAGCCTCCCGTCAAGGCATCCAGCGTGTTCTTTAACGTTGGGTTGTTTTACCTCTGAGCGGCACTTTTTTGCACACCATGGGCTAAATGGCCAGGTCACATGGACCCCGAAGGCCCAGAGAAGGTTGGGGGAAGGGACCCACTGGTACAGCTGTTGGGAGACAGATGGTAGCCTCCCGTCAAGGCATCCAGCGTGTTCTTTAACGTTGGGTTCTTTCACCTCTGAGCGGTACTTTTTTGCACACCACGGACTAAATGACCAGGTCACATGGACCCCGAAGGCTCAGAGAAGGTTGGGGGAGGGGACCCACTGGAACAGCTGTTGGGAGACAGATGGTAGCCTTCCGTCATGGCCATCCAGCGTGTTCTTTAACGTTGGGTTGTTTTACCTCTGAGCGGCACTTTTTTGCACATCATGGGCTAAATGGCCAGGTCACATGGACCCCGAAGGCTCAGAGAAGGTTGGGGGAAGGGACCCACTGGTACAGCTGTTGGGAGACAGATGGTAGCTCCCGTCAAGGCATCCAGCGTGTTCTTTAACGTTGGGTTGTTTCACCTCTGAGCGGCACTTTTTTGCACACCATGGGCTAAATGGCCAGGTCACATGGACCCCGAAGGCCCAGAGAAGGTTGGGGGAAGGGACCCACTGGTACAGCTGTTGGGAGACAGATGGTAGCCTCCCGTCAAGGCATCCAGCGTGTTCTTTAACGTTGGGTTCTTTCACCTCTGAGCGGTACTTTTTTGCACACCACGGACTAAATGACCAGGTCACATGGACCCCGAAGGCTCAGAGAAGGTTGGGGGAGGGGACCCACTGGAACAGCTGTTGGGAGACAGATGGTAGCCTTCCGTCATGGCCATCCAGCGTGTTCTTTAACGTTGGGTTGTTTTACCTCTGAGCGGCACTTTTTTGCACATCATGGGCTAAATGGCCAGGTCACATGGACCCCGAAGGCTCAGAGAAGGTTGGGGGAAGGGACCCACTGGTACAGCTGTTGGGAGACAGATGGTAGCCTCCCGTCAAGGCCATCCAGCGTATTCTTTAACGTGCATAGGGTATCTGCATAGGGTACCTCTCCCGCACACGGAGCCACGGCTTAACGTCCCATCCGACGGACGGTGGCCTTTCCAAGCACATCGGTGTCCCCTACTGACCGTGGGCAGGGCGGCGAATTTTGCGGAGAAAAATCTCAACGTTGATCCAACTGGGACTCGAACCTGGGAACTAAGATTACGAGCCTGGCGCGCTACCGACTGAGCCACCTCCGCTGCCATGGCAACGGGAATAACCCCTTCGGTGTCCTCACTTCCATTCCACGGATGACGCGGCATCTGTCAAAGTTCCAGCACTTGGAGAAATTCCTTCGATCCTTGGCCTACATTTTAGCTTAAAAATACATATGTACATCACACACATGAACCTCCGGGTCGAGTATTCGGCGACACCGCCCACGCAACATCTCAACAACGCCCCCTCCCACCCCCTTCGACCCCCATCTCTCTTTTCTCTCTTGTTACGTGCGAGCATTTCTCCTCCTCCGATCCATCAGCAGGGATGTGGTTGTTGTTGCTCTAGCAGCTCTTTTCTTTCGAGACGACAACTGCGGACAACAGACGAAGGCATCGGGCACCTGTCATCAGACAAAGGGCTCTGTGGATGCCAAATGCTGCTCACAACATTGGGTGATCGTTGTGTTTCAGAAATCGGGGCTATCTGCTTGAGAAATCGGGACTTTGTGTACGGGGGAATCGGAATTTTGTGTTTCAGAAATAGGGGCTTTGTGTACGGGGGAATCGGAATTTTGTGTTTCGGGAATAGGGCTTTGTGTACGGGGGAATCGGAATTTTGTGTTTCGGAAATAGGGGCTTTGTGTACGGGGGAATCGGAATTTTGTGTTTCAAAAATAGGGGCTTTGTATACGGGGAATCGGAATTTTGTGTTTCGGAAATAGGGCTTTGTGTACTGGGGAATCGAATTTTGTGTTTCGGAAATAGGGCTTTGTGTACTGGGGAATCGAATTTTGTGTTTCGGAAATAGGGCTTTGTGTACGGGGGAATCGGAATTTTGTGTTTCAGAAATAGGGGCTTTGTGTACGGGGGAATCGGAATTTTGTGTTTCAAAAATAGGGGCTTTGTATACGGGGAATCGGAATTTTGTGTTTCGGAAATAGGGCTTTGTGTACTGGGGAATCGAATTTTGTGTTTCGGAAATAGGGCTTTGTGTACTGGGGAATCGAATTTTGTGTTTCGGAAATAGGGCTTTGTGTACGGGGGAATCGGAATTTTGTGTTTCAGAAATAGGGGCTTTGTGTACGGGGGAATCGGAATTTTGTGTTTCGGAAATAGGGCTTTGTGTACTGGGGAATCGAATTTTGTGTTTCGGAAATAGGGCTTTGTGTACTGGGGAATCGAATTTTGTGTTTCAGAAATAGGGGCTTTGTGTACGGGGGAATCGGAATTTTGTGTTTCAAAAATAGGGGCTTTGTATACGGGGAATCGGAATTTTGTGTTTCGGAAATAGGGCTTTGTGTACTGGGGAATCGAATTTTGTGTTTCGGAAATAGGGCTTTGTGTACTGGGGAATCGAATTTTGTGTTTCGGAAATAGGGCTTTGTGTACTGGGGAATCGAATTTTGTGTTTCAGAAATAGGGGCTTTGTGTACGGGGGAATCGGATTTTGTGTTTCGGAAATAGGGCTTTGTGTACTGGGGAATCGAATTTTGTGTTTCGGAAATAGGGCTTTGTGTACTGGGGAATCGAATTTTGTGTTTCGGAAATAGGGCTTTGTGTACTGGGGAATCGAATTTTGTGTTTCGGAAATAGGGCTTTGTGTACTGGGGAATCGAATTTTGTGTTTCGGAAATAGGGCTTTGTGTACTGGGGAATCGAATTTTGTGTTTCGGAAATAGGGCTTTGTGTACTGGGGAATCGAATTTTGTGTTTCGGAAATAGGGCTTTGTGTACTGGGGAATCGAATTTTGTGTTTCGGAAATAGGGCTTTGTGTACTGGGGAATCGAATTTTGTGTTTCGGAAATAGGGCTTTGTGTACTGGGGAATCGAATTTTGTGTTTCGGAAATAGGGCTTTGTGTACGGGGGAATCGGAATTTTGTGTTTCAGAAATAGGGGCTTTGTGTACGGGGGAATCGGAATTTTGTGTTTCAAAAATAGGGGCTTTGTATACGGGGAATCGGAATTTTGTGTTTCGGAAATAGGGCTTTGTGTACTGGGGAATCGAATTTTGTGTTTCGGAAATAGGGCTTTGTGTACTGGGGAATCGAATTTTGTGTTTCGGAAATAGGGCTTTGTGTACTGGGGAATCGAATTTTGTGTTTCAGAAATAGGGGCTTTGTGTACGGGGGAATCGGAATTTTGTGTTTCGGAAATAGGGCTTTGTGTACTGGGGAATCGAATTTTGTGTTTCGGAAATAGGGCTTTGTGTACTGGGGAATCGAATTTTGTGTTTCGGAAATAGGGCTTTGTGTACTGGGGAATCGAATTTTGTGTTTCGGAAATAGGGCTTTGTGTACTGGGGAATCGAATTTTGTGTTTCGGAAATAGGGCTTTGTGTACTGGGGAATCGAATTTTGTGTTTCGGAAATAGGGCTTTGTGTACGGGGGAATCGGAATTTTGTGTTTCAGAAATAGGGGCTTTGTGTACGGGGGAATCGGAATTTTGTGTTTCAAAAATAGGGGCTTTGTATACGGGGAATCGGAATTTTGTGTTTCGGAAATAGGGCTTTGTGTACTGGGGAATCGAATTTTGTGTTTCGGAAATAGGGCTTTGTGTACTGGGGAATCGAATTTTGTGTTTCGGAAATAGGGCTTTGTGTACTGGGGAATCGAATTTTGTGTTTCAGAAATAGGGGCTTTGTGTACGGGGGAATCGGAATTTTGTGTTTCGGAAATAGGGCTTTGTGTACTGGGGAATCGAATTTTGTGTTTCGGAAATAGGGCTTTGTGTACTGGGGAATCGAATTTTGTGTTTCGGAAATAGGGCTTTGTGTACTGGGGAATCGAATTTTGTGTTTCGGAAATAGGGCTTTGTGTACTGGGGAATCGAATTTTGTGTTTCAGAAATAGGGGCTTTGTGTACGGGGGAATCGGAATTTTGTGTTTCGGAAATAGGGCTTTGTGTACTGGGGAATCGAATTTTGTGTTTCGGAAATAGGGCTTTGTGTACTGGGGAATCGAATTTTGTGTTTCGGAAATAGGGCTTTGTGTACTGGGGAATCGAATTTTGTGTTTCGGAAATAGGGCTTTGTGTACTGGGGAATCGAATTTTGTGTTTCAGAAATAGGGGCTTTGTGTACGGGGGAATCGGAATTTTGTGTTTCGGAAATAGGGCTTTGTGTACTGGGGAATCGAATTTTGTGTTTCGGAAATAGGGCTTTGTGTACGGGGGAATCGGAATTTTATGTTTCGGGAATAGGGCTTTGTGTACGGGGGAATCGGAATTTTGTGTTTCGAAAATAGGGGCTTTGTGTACGGGGGAATCGGAATTTTGTGTTTCGGAAAAAGGGGCTTTGTGTTTCTGAAATAGAGGCTTTATGTTTGAGAAATACGAGCTTTTTGTTTAGAGAAATCGGGGTTTTGTGTTGATAAATCGCGAGTTTTGTGTTCAGGAAATCAAAGCAGTGTGTTCAGGAAGACGGAGGCTTTTGATTGAGAAACAGGAACTTTTGTGTTTGGAACATCGCAGCTTTTTTTATCCTATGAAAAAAAGACTGAAAAACTTAAACAATGTTCTCTTCTTTTAACTCTATACCCGAAATTAAATTTTTCGTCCTAATAGAGTTTTAAATTTTGCGACTATTTTAGAATAAGCCTCGCCCATTGCTGCTCATTGAAAAAGAACTCGGCAAAAGTGAAAATGTTTATTAAAAGATTCTCGGAGAACGAAATTAAATTTTTCGTCCTAATAGAGTTTTAAATTTTGCGACTATTTTAGAATAAGCCTCGCCCATTGCTGCTCATTGAAAAAGAACTCGGCAAAAGTGAAAATGTTTATTAAAAGATTCTCGGAGAACGAAGGAATGCGTGAACCAGTTGAGGGTGGGAACGTTAGAAGGTCAATGAAACTTAAAACGAATTGTGAAAGGTGCAGACAGAAGTTCGAAACTGGATATTGAAAGATGGCGTTTTCAAATGTAACTTGAGATTGTCGTTTTATTTCTACCTCTGAGTGGCAGATTTTTATGTGTAATGACCAGGTCGCAAGCACCCCGGGGCTCAGAGAATGTTAGAGGAAAAGAACACACTAGATAGATGGAGACAGATGGTAGCCTCTCGTTAAGGCTATTCAGGGTGTTACTTTGACCTGGCATGAGTATGACTCCTGACTACAGTCCATGGCTTTCAATCCCATTTGACGGACGGCGGTCTTTCCAAGACTAACAAAAAAGTGCCGCTCAGAGGTAAAACAACCCAATGTTAAAGAACATGCTGGATAGCCTTGACGGGAGGCTGCCATCTGTCTCCCAACAGCTGTTCCAGTGGGTCCCCTCCCCCAACCTCTCTGAGCCTTCGGGGTCCTTGTAACCTGGCCATTTAGCCCATAGTGTGCAAAAAAATTGCCGCTCAGAGGTAAAACAACCCAACATTAAAGAACACGCTGGATGGCCTTGACGGGAGGCTACCATCTGTCTCCCAAGAGCTGTTCCAGTGGGTCCCCTCCCCCAACCCTCTCTGAGCCTTCGGGGTCCTTGTGACCTGGCCATTTAGCCCATGGTGTGCAAAAAAGTGCCGCTCAGAGTTAAAACCCAGAGTTATAGAACACGCTGGATGGCCTTGACGGGAGGCTACCATCTGTCTCCCAAGAGCTGTTCCAGTGGGTCCCCTCTCCCAACCCTCTCTGAGCCTTGTGACCTGGCCATTGTGACTTCGGGGTCCTTGTGACCTGGCCATTTAGCCCATGGTGTGCAAAAAAATTGCCGCTCAGAGGTAAAACAACCCAACGTTAAAGAACACGCTGGATGGCCTTGACGGGAGGCTACCATCTGTCTCCCAAGAGCTGTTCCAGTGGGTCCCCTCCCCCAACCCTCTCTGAGCCTTCGGGGTCCTTGTGACCTGGCCATTTAGCCCATGGTGTGCAAAAAAGTGCCGCTCAGAGGTAAAACAACCCAACGTTAAAGAACACGCTGGATGGCCTTGACGGGAAACTACCATCTGTCTCCCAAGAGCTGTTCCAGTGGGTCCCCTCCCCCAACCCTCTCTGAGCCTTCGGGGTCCTTGTGACCTGGCCATTTACCCCATAGTGTGCAAAAAAGTGCCGATCAGAGGTAAAACAACGCAACGCAACCGAATCTGGGAAATGTCAGATGACTAGTCTGGCGCGCTACCGATCTAGTACCCTTGGAAGTTGTAACAGAATGGGAACGAAACCCTTTCCTCGGAAGAGCAATTAATCCTTTCACTTTTAATCGTCACAGAATCACAGGAATGGGTCATCAAGTTGAACCACTTCAATTTCCCTTTCTGAAATTGATTAACACTTCGCAAGGAACAACCCACGACCACAGGGCATTTACATTTCCTCCATAGCAGTTCCCGATGCTTTGTAACAACTGATTACTTTAATAAGTTCCACTACATCCAATGGCACATCCTGTCTCTTCAAAAAGAAGTCTGCTCCCGATACTTGTTGCCGAGTTCCTGTTGACACTCGCTCAGACAACTTACGTCACTTCCGTTTCCGTTAACTCGTTGTAAACTAGAAAATTATCAACGCGGGTACCACGACGTCTATTTCTCTGGCTTACAGCAATCTTATAATGAAAAATCTTATAGTGCACTGCGACTTCAATTCACTATGTATACAAAAGAAGTGAATGTCGTGGATCGTCTTCCCTCCACCTTTGGGGCGGGGGTGGCTCAGTCGGTAGCGCGCCAGGCTCGTAATCTGTAGTTCCCAGATTCGAGTCCCAGCGTTGAGATTTATCTCCGCAAAATTCCCCGCCCTGCCCACGGTCAGTAGGGGACACCGATGGGCTTGGAAAGGCCACCGTCCGTCGGATGGGACGTTAAGCCGTGGCCCCCTGTACGGGAGAGCCATACCCTGTGCACGTTAAAGAACACGCTGGATGGCCTTGACGGGAGGCTACCATCTGTCTCCCAACAGCTGTTCCAGTGGGTCTCCTCCCCCAACCTTCTCTGAGCCTTCGGGGTCCTTGTGACCTGGCAATTTAGCCCATTGTGTGCAAAAAAGTGCCACTCAGAGGTAAAACAACCCAACGTTAAAGAACACGCTGGATGGCCTTGACGGGAGGCTACCATCTGTCTCCCAACAGCTGTTCCATTGGGTCCCCTCCCCCAACCTTCTCTGAGCCTTCGGGGTCCTTGTGACCTGGCCATTTAGCTAATGGTGTGCAAGAAAGTGCCGCTCAGAGGTAAAACAACCCAACCCAACCCTCCACCTTCTCTTCACAAATAACATCGTGGTCCCCCCTCACTCACTTTCTCATCAAAAATAATATCTTGAGTTTAGAAGGAGAAGATGAAAAGTGGCGGACCCACAATGTTATCACTCTTCAAAAATAACGTTGTGGGTCCCCCCCCCCCACCTTTTCCTCATAGATAACGTCCGGGTCCCCTTCATTCCCCTTCTCGTCGAAAATAACGTCGACTTCCCTCCCTCCACTTTCTCTTCACGAAAAACGTCATGGGTCCTCTTCCTTCTACCTTCTCTTAATAACGTTGTGAGTCCCCCACCCTCCACCTTCTCCTCATAAAGAAAAACACCTGGGTCCCCTTCACTCACGTTCTATTCGAAAATAACGTCCTGAGTCCCCCTCCATCCACCCCCCTCCATCCACCTTTTCACAAATAATCGAAGAGAATGTTGAGGGAAGAGGAGGTTGAGTCATGAGTCCCATTCCCTCAACCTTCTCTTCAAAAATAACGACACTGGTCCCCTCACTCACTTTCTCTTCAAAAATAACGTAATGAGTCCCCCTCCTTCTACCTGTTCTACAAAAATAACGACATAGGTCCCATTCCTTCAAACACCTTTTCAAAAATAACGACATAGGTCCCCTTCCCTCAACCTCCTCTTCAAAAATAACGACATAGATCCCCTTCCCCCAACCTCCTCTTCAAAATTAACGACATAGATCCCATTCCCTCAAACACCTTTTCAAAAATAACGACATAGGTCCCCTTCCCTCAACCTCCTCTTCAAAAATAACGGCATAGGTCCCCTTCCCCCAACCTCCTCTTCAAAAATAACGACATAGGTCCCCTTCCTTCAACCTCCTCTTCAAAAAAAACGACATAGGTCCCCTTCCCCCAACCTCCTCTTCAAAAATAATGACATAAGTCCCCTTCCCCAACCTCCTCTTCAAAAATAATGACATAGGTCCCCTTCCCCCAACCTCCTCTTCAAAAATAACGACATAGGTCCCCTTCCCCCAACCTCCTGTTCAAAAATAACGACATAGGTCCAATTCCCTCAAACACCTTTTCAAAAATAACGACATAGGTCCCCTTCCCTCAACCTCCTCTTCAAAAATAAAGACATAGGTCCCCTTCCCCCAAAATCCTCTTCAAAAATAACGACATAGGTCCCATTCCCTCAAACACCTTTTCAAAAATATCGACATAGGTCCCCTTCCCTCAACCTCCTCTTCAAAAATAATGACATAGGTCCCCTTCCCCCAACCTCCTCTTCAAAAATAATGAGATAGGTCCCCTTCCCCCAACCTCCTCTTCAAAAATAACGATATAGGTCCCCTTCCCTCAACCACCTCTTCAAAAATAATGACATAGGTCCCCTTCCCTCAACCTGGAGCGGTTGCGGTTGATGTTCACAGCACATTGGATCGTGTGAGCTCACAAAAACCTGGATCGTGTGGGCCCACTCACAGAAATATTGAGCGTGTGCAGTTACTGTTCACAGCAAACTGGAACGTGTACAGTTGCTGTACACTTTCCAGATATTTTTTCTGAATTCTGTAATCAACCAGAGTGTTCGGATACTTTTTTGATCGACTGTACATCATTCTTGAGGTCACCAACTAGGAGGGAGAGGAATCCGCAACAAATCCCGAACAAAAGCTTTATTTTTGCAGACCCTTAATTTCCGCTCTGCTGGAAATCTCAACAACCGAAAGTAATACGACCAGAAAATGAAGTTTTCTCTTCCGTCCTCCCTTCGCATTCGATGGCATCGGTTTCCCAATTCCGTCTTCATAAATATTTCCGCCTGATCCCCTTTCTCTTCCCTCGCGAATTTGTCGCCAACCGACAGAGCAGGAAAAAAGTAACTAAATTCCCTTTCATCCAGCAGACGAAATCAGATCTGAATCCAAACACTCGTAGCATTTCCATCTCCAGAGACTTTCAGTTACTACGGCATCGAGCAAGGATCTCAGCCTCTAGCAATCCACGCTTCACCCTCCCCGTACCTCACCCCTCCCCCTCCCCCACATCTTCCCATCTCCATCCTCCGTCAGTGGACCGTGGAGGGAATGTGTGTGTCCCAGCTGCTAACATCAAGCTGCTGATTTATCAGGCACGGATAGATTCTCCGCACTCCTTTCGATGAATGCTTCATGTCTGCATCCTCCTCCTCCTCTTACTCTTCCCTCATCTCCTCTTCTCCATCCGCAGCATCTTCGGCAGTTGCTATTGGCAACAATGCGTCCAATAACCCCGTGCATATTTTGTAAGAATTGGAATATTGCCTTTTCTGTGTGACGTGAATGCACGTAGTCTTTTAAGTCCCTTCTTCCTGCCATGCCCCCCATCCCACCTCTTGATCTCCCCCCTCCCCCTCCGCAATTCTCAGAAGCGAGTGACTGAAGGCACAGAAAGAGAGACAGAAGTTTGAGATGTTGCAGGGAAAACGGACGCCAGGGCAAGTGACTAGCATTTATCATTTTTTTTTTCTCCTTCTTACTCAAGCATGGTTTGGTGGAAGACTTGAAAGATGCAGAGAGATACGGGACAATTGGAAGCGAAGAAACTATGTTCGGGAGACGCCGGGAGGTTGGAGGAGGCAGTGTATGTGGGGGGAGGGGGGAGAGAGGGAAAGGATGCTGAGTGGGGAGGGAGAGTTTAAGGGGTTGAGAGGAATGGATAGCAAGAAGGTGATCGAAAGTGTCTCATGGCTGGATAACTCTCCCGACGAGAAGGGATGCTGTTCGATTTCGGATTTTAAAGAAGTCGATTCTCCAGATTTTTACTTGCTTCAGTTCTTGTTATTGTTTCCTGGGATATGTATCTGAGGTTGTAAGACGTTTCCCTCAGGGAAGGGAAAGAATGTTTCCCTTTCTTGTCTTCTGTCTCTCGCGCCAATTCTGATTTAAATACAGCAGGGAAGAAAATTAAGTTCATTTCTTTTCCTCTTGTTTTTTTCTGTCTTTGCAGAAAAAAAATTAAATTCAGTTTTTTTTTACAGGGCAAATTCTTGGATGTTTCGGTGAAATAAATGTAAACAGGGCTTTTTTTTTGTTTCAGTTTCAGTTTGCAACATAGAGGACGGAGAAACTACTACTACGGTTGGGTTGTTTTACCTCTGAACGGCACTTTTTTGCACACCATGGGCTAAATTACCAGGTCACATGGACCCCGAAGGCTCAGAGAAGGTTGGAGGAGGGGACCCACTGGAACAGCTGTTGGGAGACAGATGGTAGCCTCCCGTCAAGGCCATCCAGTGTGTTCTTTAGTGTTGGGTTGTTTTTCCTCTGAACGGCACTTTTTTGCACACCATGGGCTAAATGGCCAGGTCACATGGACCCCGAAGGCTCAGAGAAGGTTGGGGGAGGGGACCCACTGGAACAGCTGTTGGGAGACAGATGGTAGCCTCCCGTCAAGGCCATCCAGCGTGTTCTTTAGTGTTGAGTTGTTTTACCTCTGAGCGGCACTTTTTTGCACACCATGGGCTAAATGGCCAGGTCACATGGACCCGAAGGCTCAGAGAAGGTTGGGGAAGAGGACCCACTGGCTCAGAGAAGGTTGGGGAAGAGGACCCACTGGAACAGCTGTTGGGAGACAGATGGTAGCCTCCCGTCAAGGCCATCCAGTGTGTTCTTTAGTGTTGGGTTGTTTTTCCTCTGAACGGCACTTTTTTGCACACCATGGGCTAAATGGCCAGGTCACATGGACCCCGAAGGTTGTTGTTGTTGTTGCGTTGTTTTACCTCTGAGCGGCACTTTTTTGCACACCATGGGCTAAATGGCCAGGTCACATGGACCCCGAAGACTCAGAGAAGGTTGGGGGAGGGGACCCACTGGAACAGCTGTTGGGAGACAGATGGTAGCCTCCCGTCAAGGCCATCCAGCGTGTTCTTTAACGTGCACAGGGTATGGCTCTCCCGCACACGGGGTCACGGCTTAACGTCCCATCCGACGGACGGCGGCCTTTCCAAGCCCATCGGTGTCCCCTACTGACCGTGTGCAGGGCGGGGAATTTTGCGGAGATAAATCTCAACGCTGACCCAGCTGGGACTCGAACCTGGGAACTACAGATTACGAGCCTGGCGCGCTACCGACTGAGCCACCCCCGCCCCCGCCTGAACAGGCATAGTAAGCTGGTGATGTAATGCTATGTAACTGAGCATATGTCCTTGTCTATCAAGCATGTTTATGAGTGTTCAATAAATAATTGTTATATTTAAGTAAAGGCTGGAGTTGAACCATTTTATTGGGGAGGAGCCTCAGTATTGAGTCCCTGCACCGTCCCGTGGCCGAGTGGTTAGCGCGCTTGGCTACTGATCTACGGGACCTGGGTTCGAGTTCCGGGTAAGGATGGATGTTCGTGTTGTTTTCTGCTGAGGTCCTGCCATCCTCTCAGACCTTCTACTACAGCACATTGGATCGTGTGAGCTCACAAAAACCTGGATCGTGTGGGCCCACTCACAGAAATATTGAGCGTGTGCAGTTACCGTTCACAGCAAATTGGAGCGTTGCGGTTGATGTTCACAGCACATTGGATCGTGTGAGCTCACAAAAACCTGGATCGTGTGGGCCCACTCACAGAAATATTGAGCGTGTGCAGTTACCGTTCACAGCAAACTGGAGCGGTTGCGGTTAATGTTCACAGCACATTGGATCGTGTGAGCTCACAAAAACCTGGATCGTGTGGGCCCACTCACAGAAATATTGAGCGTGTGCAGTTACCGTTCACAGCAAACTGGAGCGTGTGCAGTAACTGCACACGCTCCAGTTTGCTGTGAACGGTAACTGGAGCGTGTACAGTTGCTGTACACGTTCCTGAGGTCCTGCCATCCTCACAGACCTTCTACTATGGCATATAAACTGACAGGCTCCTGTCAGACCTCTGTGGCAAGCAGCTGTTTGAAGGGGTATTCATTATTTTTTTAGCAATTTCATACCTCTCAGATATTAATAACAAAAAAAATTAAAATACGAAAATAATTTCAAAGTGACGATTTCTTTTTTCATCGCCAGCGTTAATCAGATTCGAATCTGTTTTCATAAAATTCTCTTTTTTTTCCTCTGGTGCTCCCAAGCTGTCTGCAATTGTTCAAGTCAGAGATCCATTTATCCGCCACACCAGCTTACTCGCTTCGCTAGTTTTTCAATCGTCCATCCTCTTTCTCCGAGAGAGGTATCCTAGGTAACGAGACAGCTCCCGTTGCTCTCTCAGCTCAGCAGCAGTTGTCTTGGTAATTGAAAGCATCGAAAGCGGAAATGGGCAGAGTGTTCACTTAACAAAATTACGGGGCAACGCAGTGAGGTTTCTGCTGCTTCCTCCAAAGTTCCTTATTTTCCCTCTTTACCCCCCCTACTCAACATCTCCCTCTAATACACCCCCCCCCCCCTTTCCCTGGACCGCGACCGTCGGCTGAAGGCAGAGAGAACTTCCTTAAGGTCCACTTAAAATGTCTGCGGGAAGAAAAAAAGTCTGCCTCAAATAACTGCCCGCTTTCAACCAATAATTGCACAAAAAAATATCCGAACACTATGGTTGATTAGAGAATTCAGAAAAAATATCTGGAACGTGTACAGCAACTGTACACGCTCCAGTTACCGTTCACAGCAAACTGGAGCGTGTGCAGTTACTGCACATGATCCAGTTTGCTGTGAACGGTAACTGCACACGCTCAATAATTCTGTGAGTGGGCCCACACGATCCAGGTTTTTGTGAGCTCACACGATCCAATGTGCTGTGAACATTAACCGCAACCACTCCAGTTTGCTGTGAACGGTAACTGCACAAGCTCAATATTTCTGTGAGTGGGCCCACACGATCCAGGTTTTTGTGAGCTCACACGATCCAATGTGCTGTGAACATCAACCGCAACCGCTCCAGTTTGCTGTGAACGGTAACTGCACACGCTCAATATTTCTGTGAGTGGGCCCACACGATCCAGGTTTTTGTGAGCTCACACGAACCAATGTGCTGTGAACATCAACCGCAACCCCTCCAGTTTGCTGTGAACGGTAACTGCACACGCTCAATATTTCTGTGAGTGGGCCCACACGATCTAGGCTTTTGTGAGCTCACGCGATCCAATGTGCTGTGAACATCAACCGCAACCGCTCCAGTTTTCTGTGAACGGTAACTGCACACGCTCAATATTTCTGGGAGTGAGCCCACACGATCCAGGTTTTTGTGAGCTCACGCGATCCAATGTGCTGTGAACATTAACCGCAACTGCTCCAGTTTGCTGTGAACGGTAACTGCACACGCTCTATATTCATTGCATTATATATTCATACGCATTATATATATCAAAAAAAAGTATCCGAACACTATAGCTGATTATACCTTCGTGTCACGTGACACGAAGGTTGCCAGATCACTAATTGCCAAAAAAATCGTTGCCAGATATTTTTTCTGAATTTTTGTAATCACCCATAGTGTTCGGATACTTTTTTGAGCGACTGTACTATACTTCCCTATCACGATGGAACCAGCCAAAGAATGCTACAAAAAAGTAGGAAAATCCCCTCCTCCTCCATCTGTAATTTCAACTGCATAAGACAAAACAGACCTTGTCAGGACTAGCCGTTAAAAAGTCCTAAAGGAAAGGGACGGCTGCCAGATTTGTTTGGCCTACTGATCTGGACAACTATCGCTACTTTTCTTTTTCTTTTCTACCCTGCTGAGGAGTGGTCAACCATATAAACCCACTGAACTGGACAGATATATGGCTCTGAGCTTGATTATGGATCCTGATTTTGCTGCACTGGTGGGCTTCTGTGGAGGGAAAATCTTCCGCTGTGTTTTCTGTTTGTTTGTGGGTTGACAGCCCCAAGTGAATAGATTCACAGAATATATTTATCAGCTGGTGGATAATCCTGAGCAGAGGTCATCGCAGGCACCTGAACTCTTTGCTTCTATTGGCATCGTCAAATTCTACATTGGAGGAAGTCTTCCAGTGTAGATGGCTTCAGCCTTTAATGGTGGGGGAACGGGTCTTTGCCCCATATCTGCAATTAGGGGGCAGTTTGATATTGTCGGCATTCCCTCTCTCAATAAACATACATTCTTTAAACATCCCACTAACCATTTTCTCTCCATAGGTAGTTGGAATGTGAGGACTCTGCACAGAACTTTTTCTCTTGATGTCCTCACACAAGAATTCCACCATTATAATTTAGATATTCTCGGCTTGCAAGAGACCAGATGGACAAATAAAGATCAGATTCTTAAAAATAATCTTAAATTTCTCTTTTCAGGGAAGGACGACAATAAGCATCACCAAGGCGTGGGTCTGCTTCTTAGCAGACACGCTAATGATGCTCTTCTAGGATATGAGTGCATTAATGAAAGGTTTCTTACAGCAAAATTTCAGACAAGCGTTAAAGACTTGAATGTTATCTGCTGTTATGCCCCCACTGAGGATGCCGATGAGGATGAGAAGGATAAGTTTTACGGACAACTTCAGGATATTTTGAATTCTGTCAAGAAAGGAGATATTACCCTTGTTCTAGGTGACTTCAATGCCAAAGTTGGTACTGACTCTGACCTTTGGGGAGGAGTAATAGGCCCTTTTGGTATTGGTAGCTGCAATGGCAATGGGCAACGTCTCCTACAGGTAAGTAAACTCAATGGTTTCAGAATAACTAACACTTATTACAAACATCGCGACATACATAAGTACACATGGGTTTCACTTGATGGGCTGCATAAGAATACGATTGATTATATATTTTTTAACAGCAAATGGGCTAGTTCTGTTAGGAATACCAGGTCATATAGGGGAGCTGAAATTGGATCTGACCATTACCTTGATAAAAGTGTCTTGCAACTTAAACTTAAAAACTGTTGTGCTAGGGTTAAAAATTTTACTTTTAATACTGAAGCTCTGAAAGACCCAGTTATAGTCAAAGCTTACCATAATAGGTTACTTAGTCATTATGACAGTCATGGTTTGCTTACTACTGAAGTTGAGGAAGAATGGGGCCATTTTAAACAGGATTTTTTGGAAACTAACAGTACTGTTTTAGGAAAAAAGGAGCAGAGGAGACAGAATTGTTTGAGTGATAAGGCACTTGAGCTTATTTCGGAAAGAAAGAACTGCAGGAATGTCCTTAATCAATACCCTACTAGTCCTAATAGAAAGCATTACAGAGACCTTAATAAACTTGTAAAAGATCAGTTAGCTGCTGATAAGAATCTTTGACTTGATGGTTTGGCTGACAAAGCCGAGGAAGCAGTTAGACAGCACAACAGCAGAGAGCAGTACCAGATAGTGAATATTATATGTGATAGAAAACGGACAGGTATACAGGGATTGAAGGATAAACAAGGTAAGGTTATAGAAGGTGAGGATTCTGTCATGGCTAGGTGGGCTAAGCATTTCAGTGATGTTCTAAACAATGTAGTTAGTTCTACTCCCATTGTTTGCAATGATGATAGATGCATTGGTGGCTTTAATGTTGGCCCTATAACACAATCTGAAGTTATTTTGGCTGTTTCTAAACTTAAACTTCATAAATCCCCAGGGGTAGGTGAAATTACTACAGAAATGCTTAGAGCTGGGAATGTTTCGATTACCACTTGGATGACTGAAATTCTGAATATCTTTTATGATAAAGGCATGGTTCCTAAGGATTTTACCAGAGCTATTGTTATCCCTATTTGCAAAAAAGGTGATCGCAGTTCTTGTGATAACTATAGGGGTATTAGCCTACTCTCTGTTCCAGGTAAAGTTCTTTCCGTGATTGTGCTTAATAGAATTAAGAATCTGGTTGACAGTCAATTATTTGATGAGCAATGTGGATTCAGAAGTGGTAGGGGATGTGCAGATCAGATATTTTCACTTAGGCAGATTCTTGAGAAATGTTTAGAGTTTCGGAAACCTTTGGTTGCTAACTTTGTTGATTTCAAAAAGGCTTTCGACTCTGTTGATCGTCATAATTTGTGGTTGATTGTGAGATCATATGGTATACCAGACAAGTTAGTTAACATAATGAAAGCTCTCTATAATAACACTGGTCGTGTGTGAGAGTTGGTAAGACTTGTAGCAATTGGTTTAGCATTACTTCTGGTGTTCGACAAGGGTGCATTTTGTCTCCTTTTCTCTTTAGATTGGTTATTGATTATGTTATGCGAAATTCACTTCAAGGGAAAGATTTTGGCCTTAAATGGGCTGGAGATATGAAAATTTCTGATTAGATTATGCTGATAATTTAGCCCTTTGGCAAATGATGTTGATGAGATGAACTCTTTCATTCGAGCTGTTGATGAGACTGGTAGTAGAGTAGGTTTGGTTATAAACAGAGAGAAAACTAAAGTGATGAAAATTGGTCAGGCTGTGATTCAGTTAATCTGAATGGTTGCAGTCTTGAGCAGGTGTCACAGTTTAATTATCTTGGGATCTATGTAACAGATACTGGTGATGTGCGGCATGAGATTAACAGACGAATAGGGATTGCTGCTGGGACTTTTAAGAATCTATGGAGAGTGTGGAGAAATAGGCGTATACACCTAAAGACTAAAATTAGGCTGTATAATAGTTTGGTTCTTTCTAGGGTTAATTATGGTAGTGAAACTTGGACACTTTGTAAACAAGATAACAGGAAACTAGATGCTTTTGATTCCAGATGCTTACGCAGTATCTTGGGCATTAGGTGGTTCAACTTTGTAACTAATGCTGAGGTTAGGCAAAGGAGTCAGCAACCTCCTTTAAGCAGCATATTGTGCAGAGAGAGACTCCGTTGGTTTGGCCATATTGCCCGTATGGATAATTATAGATTGGCGAATAGGGTTATGAACAGTGTGCCTAAAGGCCTCAGAAAGAGGGGGAGACCTAGGACCTAGGATGGGGTGGGCAGACAATGTCAAACAGGACTTATTAGAATTGGTGTGCAGTGGCCAGACGCAGTAGGTGTAGCTCAGGACAGACTTGCTTGGAGAACTAAATTGCGCGGTCTGGTTGGACCTTCGTAGCACATGGCTGCTTGAGGATGATGATGATGACTAAACAACTACCCTACATATGAAGATCCAACACACACACTATCACTTTTCTGCCCCCCTTTCCTCTCTCTTATATCATTCTTACAACACCTTCAGGGCAATTGCCTCACTTAATGCAGTAGGGGACACCGATGGGCTTGGAAAGGCCGTCGGATGGATGTTGAACCGTGGGCCCGTTCAGGTAGAGCCATACCCTGTGCACGTTAAAGAACACGCTGGATGGCCTTGACGGGAGGCTACCATATGTCTCCCAACAGCTGTTCCAGTGGGTCCCCTCTCCCAACCTTCTCTGAGCCTTCTGGGTCCATGTGACCTGTCCATTTAGCCCATGGTATGCAAAAAAGTGCCGCTCAGAGGTAAAACAACCCAACGTTAAAGAACACGCTGTATGGCCTTGACGGGAGGCTACCATCTGTCTCCCAACAGCTGTTTCAGTGGGTCCCCTCCCCCAACCTTCTCTGAGCCTTCTGGGTCCATATGACCTGTCCATTTAGCCCATGGTGTGCAAAAAAGTGCCGCTCAGAGGTAAAACAACCCAACGTTAAAGAACACGCTGGATGGCCTTGACGGGAGGCTACCATCTGTCTCCCAACAGCTGTTCCAGTGGGTCCCCTCCCCCAACCGTCTCTGAGCCTTCTGGGTCCATGTGACTTGTCCATTTAGCCCATGGTGTGCAAAAAAGTGCCGCTCAGAGGTAAAACAACCCAACGTTAAAGAACACGCTGGATGGCCTTGACGGGAGGCTATCATCTGTCTCCCAACAGCTGTTCCAGTGGGTCCCCTCTCCCAACCTTCTCTGAGCCTTCTGGGTCCATGTGACCTGTCCATTTAGCCCATGGTGTGCAAAAAAGTGCCGCTCAGAGGTAAAACAACCCAACGTTAAAGAACACGCTGGATGGCCTTGACGGGAGGCTACCATCTGTCTCCCAACAGCTGTTCCAGTGGGTCCCCTCTCCCAACCTTCTCTGAGCCTTCTGGGTCCATGTGACCTGTCCATTTAGCCCATGGTGTGCAAAAAAGTGCCGCTCAGTGGTAAAACAACCCGAGTCTATAGGCTGTATAATAACGGTCAAGATTTTGCAAATGCTTGAGTTCTGATAAGAAGACACTCCTATTTTTTAACCTTATAACTCCCTTCTACATTTGAGGGTGTCCAAATCCTCCCCAAATGTATACGTTTCAAGTTTTTTTAAAAAAATTTCATGCTTTTAAGCCATTTAGTAACGAATAAGAAATACTAAAAATATCTTTCTAGTTTTTACTTATTTATTGGTTGCTTTTATTTACTATTTGTTTATTGATTGCCTATTTTTTAATCTTTTTAAGGAAAAAAATCAATTCTCCCTCTCAAACACATTTTTAAAATACACCACTGGCCGTGGTTCGTACGCAGGAGAGTCCTACGGAACGTGTCATTTTTTTTCCTCTCGTTGGAAGTGGTTAATGCCCTATTTAAAACATAATTATTAAAATTTTACTGGTAGCTACTTGTTTGAAATATTTTTGGTGATTAATATTAAAATACTTATAAATATTATAATAAAATAATAACATAAATTATTTTATATCAGGATGTTTAAAAATAAATACGCTTGGCTTTTGAATTTTAGAGTAATTAAATCTCTTTCATCTTTACACAAATCCTTCGTTTTTTCCCTCCTTTTGTTCGACGACTGTCCGGGCCCGGTGTATCTAGGTTGCCCTATCTCTGGAATAGGAGCGTGATCCCTAACTGACATTCTGCGACGGAAACAAACATTTCCCCCGACACGACAACATATGGCAAAGCGGAGTCTGAAAGAGCCCACCAGGTGGCAGTGAAGCTTAACGAACGATCCCCGACCTTCCCTACGGATTGTCCCACCCATAAGAAGGAAAAAAAAAAAAATCACAGTTCCCCACCAGACAGGTAGGTCAAAGGTGAAACAGCTCTAACACTTTCTCACATTCCCGACATTCCTGGCAGCAGACAAGTCATCAGCATCCGATCGGAGTTCCGCGACAGAAGGAACTGGGGGATAACAGATGGGGGAGGGGGATGTAAAAAAAAAAAAATTTTTTTTCTGCCTCCAAAAACATCGGCTCTAAACACCACCTGAGGATGCAATCTTCGTGACGTGACGTGAACACCTCCCCCAACACTGACGAGAAAGCGACGCCATCGTCCAGATCGAGAGGTCATAGGTCAACGTTTGAAAGAAACATGATCCCGACCTAATAAGGCGGGATTTCAAACAAATGAAGTGACGTGCTTGATAAAATGGAGGATGGACGCTCATCAGCAGCTGACGCTTTCGCTGCGTGAATAGACGCCCCTCTTCCCCTTATTTTGGCTCCCCCATTCTTCAATAGCTGTCTTGTAAGAATTCGGAAATCCGTAACTAAGAAGCGACGGTGATGAGTGAAGGCTTCACCCGAGTTTCACTTCCACCCCCCCCCCTCCACTTCACCATCCCCCCAACGTCACTCCCCTGCCTACCTTCCCTCCATTCTCCTTTTTTTTTCCGATTAGTTTGTTCCCAATAACTGACGGAATAGACAGAATTAAAAGAGAGAGAAAAAAAAGAGAAATTGGCGAATCTGATCCCGGATGTCCCGAGGGCAGGATTCTGTTGTCAGCAGTGGATTCCTTTAATCACCAGGCTACCGCCAAAAGCTTCTGTTTTGTGTCAGGTGATTCTTTTAGACCCTCACCTTCATCCTCCCCCCCCCCATTCGATCCCACTGGCTCCCCCCCCCCTCCACGTTTTCTTTTCCTTCTGTGGGAAAGATCTCTCTCCCAGCACGAGCTGAGTGAAAACAGTGGAACGTGAGATGCTGTAGATCACTCTGAAGGTCAAAGGTCATCGATGAGTTCGAAGTGGCACCCGTGAAAAATGTTAGCTCTTGTGCTTTTCAACTCATTTTTAATTCTTTTTAAAATTTCAGCTCGTTCTAAAAAGTGCATAATTTTAAGCTCTTTTTTATGTTTGGAAAAAAAAATTTTTGCTCGTTTTTTTTATGTTTTTAATTTTTTTAGCTCGTTTTTGTTTTAAAATTTTAGCTCGTTTGTGTAGAAACGTCTGTTCGTTCTAAAAAAAAAGTGCCTTTTTAGCTTGTTTTTTATATTTCATGAATTTTAATTCGCTTTTAAAAAAATGGGCTAAATTTTTAGTCGCTTGTTTATTTTTTAAATTTTAGTTCGTTTGCGTTTTTACACATTACACGCACTATTAGCTCGCTCTAAAAACGTGCTCTTTTTAGCGTCCTTTTAGTTTTTTTTAATTTTTAGCTGGTTTTAAAGAATGTGCTAAATTTTTTCTTTACTTTTTTTTAGTTTTCGATCATTTGTTCAAATTATCAGATTTTTAGTTTTTTTTAAAAGAGCTGAAATTTTTTCGCTCTTTTTTTACTTAGCACGTTTTTAAAAAGGGTGCGACGAATATAATTAAAAAGGGTGCAACGATTTTAATGTTTCCACCTTTTTGTTTGTTTGTCTGTAAACATCCAACTATAACTTTTTGGTTTTTAGAATTAAATTTTAAAAAATATATATATTTGGAAATGGAGAGATATTGAAGAAATATTAGTATTCTCCCTTTGCGCATGCGCAAAATGTTCAAATTGCTCCGTCTAATGGGGGGCGGGGGTGGCTCAGTCGGTAGCGCGCCAGGCTCGTAATCTGTAGTTCCCAGGTTCGAGTCCCATCTGGGGCAGCGTTGAGATTTATCTCCGCAAAATTCCACGCCCTTCCCACTGTCAGTACGGGACACCGATGGGCTTGGAAAGGTTGCCGTCCGTCGAATGGGACGTTAAGCCGTGGCCCCGTGTGCGGGAGAGCCATACCCTGTGTACGTTAAAGAACACGCTGTATGGCCTTGACGGGAGGCTACCATCTGTCTTTCAACAGCTGTTCCAGTGGGTCCCCTCCCCCAACCTTCTCTGAGCCTTCGGGGTCCATGTGACCTGGCCATTTAGCCCATGGTGTGCAAAAAAGTGCCGCTCAGAGGTAAAACAACCCAACCCAAATCCGTCTAATGGCGGAAAAAGTTGAAAATTACAAAATTTTAAACAGTACTGCAAAACGTTCTCTTTTATTTATTTTTATATTATTTTTATTGATCTCTTTATTTATTTTATATTATTGCAGAAATTCCCAAATTTCGGAGGCAGACAGAGCGTAATGTCCGAAAGATGATTGCATTTGCAGCAATGATATGTCTGCCCTCACCACTAAGATGTGTGATGGAGATTAATCTTTTTGATTCAAGACATGAATTAAATATTCTTTTTCTGTTGCATAGGTACAGTCGCTCAAAAAAGTATCCGAACACTACGGTTGATTACAGAATTCAGAAATAATATCTGGCAACGATTGTTTTTTTTAGAAGTTAGTGGTCTGGCAATCTTCGTGTCACGTGACACGAAGGTTACCAGATCACTAATTTCTAAAAAAATCGTTGCCAGATATTTTTTCTGAATTCTGTAATCAACCATAGTGTTCGGATACTTTTTTTTAAATATATATATAATGCGCATGAATATATAATGCGATGAATATGGAGCGTGTGCAGTTACCGTTCACAGTAAACTGGAGCGGTTACGGTTGATGATCACAGCACATTGGATCGTGTGAGCTCACAAAAACCTGGATCGTGTGGGCCCACTCACAGAAATATTGAGCGTGTGCAGTTACCGTTCACAGCAAACTGGAGCGGTTGCGGTTGATGTTCGCAGCACATTGGATCGTGTGAGCTCACAAAAACCTGGATCGTGTGGCCCACCTCACAGAAATATTGAGCGTGTGCAGTTACCGTTCACAGCAAACTGGAGCGGTTGCGGTTAATGTTCACAGCACATTGGATCGTGTGAGCTCACAAAAACCTGGATCGTGTGGGCCCACTCACAGAAATATTGAGCATGTGCAGTTACCGTTCAGAGCAAACTGGAGCGGTTGCGGTTAATGTTCACAGCACATTGGATCGTGTGAGCTCACAAAAACCTGGATCGTGTGGGTCCACTCACAGAAATATTGAGCGTGTGCAGTTACCGTTCACAGCAAACTAGAGTGGTTGCGGTTGATGTTCACAGCACATTGGATCGTGTGAGCTCACAAAAACCTTGATCGTGTGGGCCCACTCACAGAAATATTGAGCGTGTGAGTTACTGTTCACAGCAAACTGGAGCGTGTGCAGTAACTGCACACGCTCCAGTTTGCTGTGAACGGTAACTGGAGCGTGTACAGTTGCTGTACACGTTCCAGATATTTTTTCTGAATTCTGTAATCAACTGTTCGGATACTTTTTCGAGCGACTGTAGTATTAAATTATCACTATTTGCATTTTCTAAATCATCCTTTACTTTGAATTTCTGCCACTAGAGACTGCTAAAATCAGAAAATAAAGAACTTTATTCCTTTTGGAAATGTCGGATTCGGTTGTTGACCTAACTCTGAGCGGCACTTTTTTGTATAATAAATAATAAAAATAAATACCCCCTCAAGCAGCTGCTTGCCACAGAGGTCTGACAGGAGCCTGTCAGTTTATATGCCACAATGGGTTAAATAGCCACTTCACAAAACCCCCCAAGACATAAGAGAAGGGGACCCACTGGAACAGCTGTTGGGAGACAGATGGTAGCCTCCCGTCAAGGCCATCCAGCATGTTCGTTAACGTGCACAGGGTATGGGTCTCCCACACACGGGGCCACGGCTTAACGTCCCATCCGAAGGACGGCGGCCTTTCCAAGCCCATCGGTGTCCCCTACTGACCGTGGGCAGGGCGAGAAATTATTGCGGAGATAAATCTCAACGCTGACCCAGCTGGGACTCGAACCTGGGAACTACAGATTACGAGCCTAGCTCGCTACCGACTGAGGCAACCCCCGCTCCTTTGCAAACGAGCATCACATATTCGTGAGAGTCATACGTAATTCTTGTAGATTTATCTGTTTTTTTTTTCGTCCTCAGTTGTATGGTTTCTTGGAATATCTATAGCAAAAAATACCTAAAAAAAACGCTTAAATCACTTCAAAAAATAAACATACTAATATGAATAGCATAAAAAATTTTTGGCAACATCAATTTCTTGAAAAAGAATTCAGAAAAAATCTAAATGTTTTATTAAATCGAATTATGAAAACATTCTCCTCTCTTTTAATTTGAAAAAAAAAAACACCGTTAAAAAATAAAATAAACGCAACTTTTTTCCGCTTTAAAAAAATCCCTTAAAAACACTGACTGAAAAAATATCGTCCTCCCACCCCCTTCCCACGACTAGTCAGAAACAACATCATGCGAGCGAACAAATCGGGTTATCAAAGATCGGATGAAAACGTTCGTAAATCGATAAAAACTCTTCGGGAGTGTTCGGCGAAAGTTCGTTACTGAGGCGAATGGACTCGGCAATCGCCGAGACGATAGAAACCGATAAGACCCCGAATGCGAAGCACTCAAGAGACTGCGCATACAGCCTTTCTAAAACAAGAAAGAAACTCCGTTATTGCATTACGTCTCCTGCTCCTTTCTTCTTCAGTTTCTATGGCAACCAATATCCTCCATCACCATCCATATCACGACCATTCTGTGGGAAATCACACGTGACGTATCTACGATGCTCTCCATCCCCCCTCGCAAATACACACGCGAGCATCCACCTTCTTCGAAACATTCTTTCCGACTCGGAAAGTGAACAATCTCCAAAAACGCGAAATCCAAGACTTTCTTCATTTCACTGATGTTGACTTTCCTCCCCATCATCATCTGTCTTCCTCTTCTTCCTCTCCGCGTGCTTTTTATCCGATGCTGCATCTTTGTAGAGCAAAATTCTCGACGATGTGAGATCGCAGAACCAGTTTGTGGCAGAGTCTCTTATTGAAGGGGCCGGGGGCGGTGGGTGGCTCAGTCGGTAGCGCGCCAGGTTCGTAATCTGTAGTTCCCAGGTTCGAGTCCCAGCTGGGTCAGCGTTGAGATTTATCTCCGCAAAATTCCCCGCCCTGCCCACGGTCAGTAGGGGACACCGATGGGCTTGGAAAGGCCGCCGTCCATCGGATGGGACGCTAAGCCGTGACTCCGTGTGCGGGAGAGCCATACCCTGTGCACGTTAAAGAACACGCTGGATGGCCTTGACGGGAGGCTACCATCTGTCTTTCAACAGCTGTTCCAGTGGGTCCCCTCCCCCAACCTTCTCTGAGCCTTCGGGGTCCATGTGACCTGGCCATTTAGCCCATTGTGTGCAAAAAAAATTGCCGCTCAGTGGTAAAACAACCCAACATTAAAGAACACGCTGGATGGCCTTGAAGGGAGGCTACCATCTGTCTCCCAACAGCTGTTCCAGTGGGTCCCCTCCCCCAACCTTCTCTGAGCCTTCGGAGTCCATGTGACCTGGCCATTTAGCCCATTGTGTGCAAAAAAAATTGCCGCTCAGTGGTAAAACAACCCAACATTAAAGAACACGCTGGATGGCCTTGAAGGGAGGCTACCATCTGTCTCCCAACAGCTGTTCCAGTGGGTCACCTCCCCCAACCTTCTCTGAGCCTTCGGGGTCCTTGTGACCTGGCCATTTAGCCCACTGTGTGCAAAAAAGTGCAGCTCAGAGGGTTGGGTTGGGTTGTTTTACCTCTGGGCGGCACTTTTTTGCACACCATGGGCTAAATGGCCAGGTCACATGGACCCCGAAGGCTCAGAGAAAGTTGGGGGAGGGGACCCACTGGAACAGCTGTTGGGAGACAGATGGTAGCCTCCCGTCAAGGCCATCCGGCGTGTTCTTTAACGTGCACAGGGTATGGC
>JAWZYU010000963.1:0-59000 GCA_038380435.1 Ryuthela nishihirai | reverse complement strand
AAATATTTATAATTGAAGCATTTTCTTGAGAAAGGTTTAGAATTTAGCCTGTTCAGTTCTACAGCTTCTTCAGTACATTTACTACCATAATTCGTTGGTTGGTTGTTTGGGGTTTTATGGTACTACCATAATTTGTTAAAAATGGTTTTAAAAATATAAGCATTATTATTTTGCAAAGTTTTTTTTACATGGTTTTGATCATTAATAGAACAATGAAATAATTTATTTTTGCCTAATCTTGGCAGAAATATAGATGGCAACAGGCTCTTCAAATTCAAATTTTGCAACATTATTTTAATAGCATATTTTTTAACAGCTAAAACACTTACAAATTCAAATATTAGATATTCCAAACCACCATGATCAAGATTTTGAATAATGTCATTTGATGGTGACTGTGTATTTAATTTCACAGTGACAGTAACAACAAGTAGCTACAACAAGCTCAAAGTAGCTACAACATTAGCTTTCCATGTTACGTCAACGGGAATCTAAATCCGAAGCTCTAAAAATTTTAAATACGCATTTAATGAAAAACTGTGAGTGAAGATAAAGATTGTGGGATGGGGCATCTCCTTCAACCTGTCAGGGTTCTTTTTGAGTCTCCCTTGTGTGAGTGTGTGCAGAAGGGTACTTGTCGTACCTTGTCAGGATGATACTGCTAAACACAATGAGGTTGATAAACACAAACTCAGATTTGGCATTACTGCACTTTAGGCATTTAATGAAAAAACAGTGACTGGAAATAAATTAAAGATCATAATCAAATTTATTTAAATCTTGGTTTATCGTAGATATTCATTCAGTCTTTAAAGAGTTATGGAAGCTGGAATATTTAACAATAAATTATCTTGTTTCATAAAATTCATTCATAATTATCTAATATCAAAATAATCATTATGTGAACTTTTAAAATGTATAGTTTATTAAATGATTTGAAACAATACTTATTAAGTTTAATTAATATCTGAGGTAAATTCTTATGACCCATTACTGTTGTGAAATATTCTGGCTGCCATAATTCTTTAAATACTAGCTGAATGCTGTTGAAAATAGAGGTTTAAATAGATAAGATTTTGATCCTTAATTTATTTTCAGGAATGTTTTTCCACTAAATAAATATTTTAGAACTTACAGAGCTTTGAAGTTAGATTCCCATTCACATAATACAGAAATTATCTAATATTTTGGTAGGGCAGTATAACTCAGTTCTGTATATTGTAAAGATATTCACTGTTTTTAAATAATGAAAATAACTTTCCTTTGGTTAAAATTCCTATGATTCCAAAATATTATTTATTCAAAAGTGATCTCTGAAATTTTTTCCAATTGCTCATGTCAACATTACATTGCTGACATATACACTGCTTTCTATAAATTAAGGAAAATCCCTATGTCAAGTCAATGGGAAGCTAATATCAAAGCTCTACAACTTCCAAAATAAGTTTTTTTGTTTTGAAAAATGTGATAGCAGATAAAGATCTCAATCAAATAAATCAATAATCTCGATTTTTCAACAATATTCATTCAGTATTTAATGAGTTATGGAAGTTTGAATATTTAACAACAGCAATGCCAGTCTTAAGAAACTTATACAAAACTGAAGAATAGTGAAAGAATTCTTCACACAAAGTTGTAAAATACAAACTTATTTTATTAAACACTGATACAATACCTATACTAAGTTTTAATTAACTTCTGAAGTCAGTTTTTGTGGATGGCATTGTTATTGCTAATAAATATTCAAATTCCATAACTCATTAAATACTGAACAAATATTGTTGAAAATCGAGACATTGATTTATTGGTTTGAGATCTTTATCTGCTATCACATTTTTCAAAACGAAAAAACTTATTTTAGAAGTTATAGGGCTTTGACATTAGCTTCTCATTGACTTAACATAGGGATTTTCCTTAATTTATGGAAACCAGTGTAGATTTCAGTCACTTGTCCTGCAGATTGAGCTTGGAATGAATTTGATAGAAATTGAGTTTTGTTTAATAAGTTTCGCTTCTCAAATCATTATACAGCATTACACCATTGTTCACACTTCTAGTTAAAGGCAGCAAACAGACAGAACAGTAAATAAATCACATATGAACAAATCTGTATCAGTATCCAATTTTGAAACTAGCAGTAAACAACGTAATAACATACACTCTTATGAAGCAAGTAGCAATCAAAACAGCAGATCACCAGCACCACAGTGCACAAAAATGTAACTAGCACTGCTGTCACTTCATATCTAGAAATTGGCAGGCATTCCCATTACATAGGCACTGGTCTGAATTGTTTCAGGCTATCTCTAAACTGCACCTTTTTGCACACAGTAGCTAAATGGCACAAGAAGAGCAAGAGCTTAAAGCTAGGAAGAAGGAAAATTTAATGGACAGATGGAAACTTTCCATTGAGGCCATACAGCATGTTCTTTAACCCTACAAGTGTCAGGTTGAAGTGCTTCTCAATACTACAAAGCTCAGGTTTAACAAATATGCCCATTACTATAGATATATCTTGTATGTGATATAATTTGCCAACAGAGTTGGGTTGAGTTGTTTTACCTCTGAGCAACACTTTTTTGCACACCATGGGCTAAATGGCCAGGTCACATGGACCCCGAAGGCTCAGAAAAGGTTGGGAGAGGGGACCCACTGGAACAGCTGTTGGGAAACAGATGGTAACCTCCTGTAAAGGCCATCCAGCATGTTCTTTAACCTGCACAGGGTATGGCTCTCCTGCACACAGTGCCACGGCTTAAAATCCCATCCGATGGACGGCAGCCTTTCCAAGCCCATCAGTGTCCCCTACTGACTGTGGGCAGGGTGGGGAAAACTGCAGAGATAAATCTCAAAGCTGACCCAGCTGGGACTTGAATTTGGGAACTACAGATACGAGCCTGGTGCGCTACCGACTGAGCCACTCTTGCCCCATTTGCCAACAGATGAACAAAAAATGATTCACTTCTGCAATATTTGAAAATGTCAACATTTTCAGCATGGGCACTATGGAAGCCACATTAAATTTAAAATTTAATTGCTAAGCACCTCTATGATTAATGGGCAGAGTGTGGCTCTCCTGAACAAAGGGTTGGGGCTTAATGTCTCATCTGATAGACAGTAACCATTTGAAGCCATTTACATTTCCTTTCTCACCCAGAGCAAAGTAGAAGATGGAGAATTTTTAACACAGGAACCTGGGAACACTGGATTATGAGCCTGGTGTTCAACTATGTTCTCTAGTGATATAGCCAAGCCCTGTTCACTGATATCTAGACGTAATAAATTTTGTTAAAAATAATTCTGTGCTTAATAACCTATTTATTTTCCAACTAAAACATAGAATATAGATAATTTTAGCTTTATTTCTAAACTTATGCCAAAAAGAGATTTACAAATAATTTCCTATCCTCACAATATACCTAAACATAACTCACAGCTTAAAATCATGTACATTTGAGTTAGGATCTATTACGAGATTTAAGATATTAAGCAATGAGAAATGGTACACTTACTCTAACATTAAGCCAAATGCTCTTGGACTCACATCTGGAACTTCTATTGTTTTACTAAGTGGCAAATGTCCATAAAACATGTCAGCAAACACAGGGCTTGATAAAGAAAGCAAGAGCTTATGTGCATAGAACTTTGCTGTTGCATTTCTGGAACCCACAAGAAAATTAATATCACTATACGTATCTTTATTGTATACATAACTAATTCGTCCAAGTACTGTTTCAATCCCTGACTGCCAATGTTCCATGCTTATCTCTGAAACATAAAAATGCACATTAAACATTATAACAATTCTTACATATATTAAATAATTTTTTAAATTTATATAATCCCATATAAATTTCATCTGAACATAATATAAAAGAAAAATTCTCATGTATGGCAAAGAGCTTTTATTGTTGCATGGATTCAGACCCAGATCAAATCGATTTCAATTTTAAAGCAAAAATTGTCTGAGCCGGGTGGGATATGAACCCACGACCTCCTGATAACATGTCAGGTGCTCTGGACCACTGAGCTACTGGCCGTCGATCAAGATTTCCTCTAATTAATGCTATGAACATTCCCTTTATGTCACACGTAGGCGTTATTTTAGGCAATTTTTAGCCCTAGCAGCTTTTTATTTGCCAATAGATGGAAAGCATGCCTTACAAGTATGCTAATGATAATAAATATTGAGATAAACTCAGATAAATTTGACAGTTCAACATCCAGTAATAAATAGACACTTTTGACGTCGATTTCAATTTTAGAGGAAAAATTGTCTGAGCCCATGACCTTCTGATAACATGTCAGATGCTCTGGACCACTGAGCTACCAGCCGCCGATCAAGATTTCCTCTAATTATATATTTATGTGACATAAAGGGAATGTTCATAGCGTTAATTATGAACATTCCCTTTATGTCACATGTATGCATTATTTTAGGCATTTTTTAGCCCTAGCGGCTTTTTATTTGCCAATAGATGGAAAGCATGCCTTACAGTATGCTAATGATAATAAATATTGAGATAAACTCAAATAAATTCGACAGTTCAATATCCAGTAATAAATAGGCACTTTTGACATCAATTTCAATTTTAGAGGAAAAATTGTCTGAGCCAGGTGGGATATGAACCCCTGACAGAGTACCTGACATGTTATCAGGAGGTCGTGGGTTCATATCCCACCCAGCTCAGACAATTTTTCCTCTAAAATTGAAATCGACGTCAAAAGTAACTATTTATTACTGTATAAGATTACTTATGTAATTATAATTATACTTGGATTAACTGTCGAATTTATCTGAGTTTATCTCAATATTTATTATCAATTGATCTACAAGACCAAATTTCACAACTTGCTCACTTCAAGATTATAAATTGTTCTACCTTCTTTTCCCATTAGAAATGCATTCAGATTTCTGAAGAGTAAAATTATTCCTCTAATTCCTTATTTTACCTCTAAACAGAACTTTTGTGCAAGAAATGATCTAAATGCCATTAATAACAGTCATCAAAACCCTTCATCATCTTTCCCTGCTTTTTAATTTGTAGGTAATATTTTCCCCATAAAATGGTTTTAATCATTATGTCAAAATCATCATGAAAATAAAACAAAGCAAAAATTAAAACAACAAATGTAAAAACTGGCATGTATTGTGCACTAATTGAAAATAAATAACAAAAATCAGTTTTTTTACATAAAAAACAACAACACTAAACTGAAATCTGCACATAAAATTTGCATTAAACAAAAATCACACATGCGAAACAGATTGGAATAAAAAACACCTAATTTGTACATGAGTGTCAGTTCATGTTAGTCTTAATTTAATATACGACATCTGAGATAGTCAACTGTTAGATAATGGCCGGAAGAAATCTTTCGACCTTCATGTCTTCCCAAGAGGGACTGTAATAGCTTTACGGTATCACAATGAGATCTTTGATCTTTATGTTCATCCAATTCTCGCAGCAATGAGTCCTGATTTTATGTTAATGGATGTTAATGCTCACCTTCACAGAGCTCACTTAGTGGACCAATTCTCTATGTATATCAAGGTATTGGATCTTGCTTAATTATACCATAAGAAGTATGGACAGGCTTTCTGATCACCTGACCCATATCCCAAACAGGAAATGATTGTGATGCTCTAGGACGATGAATTGCCAATTGCAATCACCCTCCCAGGACACTCCAGGAGCTCCAACCTGCATGATGACTCATTGCCAATGAATGAATGAATGAATGGCAATTATTCCTCAACCCCTCATTGACACCCTGATTTGCAGCATGTCATTTTGCAACCTGTATTGCTGTCCAAGGTGATCACACACATTAAAGTTATGTTATCATTTCGAGGTAATGATTTTTGAATTTGAATATCTCATTAAATATTCACAGGATTTCATGATTTTCAGGTATTAGTAGGATATATGATCATGTACTCATGCATTTCATTGATATCCAACAAAGGAGTTGTTTGTAATTCGTGTTTTTATGTTTGCTGCTTAACTTTTGAGCACCAGTGTATAATAAATCTTTAATATAAGAGTCTAAAAAAGTTAAAACATAAAGCACAGTGCTAAAATACTTTTAAGTATATAAAAAAAATTAATAATCCTATATTGAAAATTATACATATATATATATCTAAAAGAATTTGTTATTAAAATTAAGTGGTTAATGAAGAATATGAAAAAGTAAATATTAATCAGCATGACAATGATTCATTTGTTATAACTTAATCAGAGATTAAAAATCATTCAAAAAATGTCAAGACCTCTGTGGCAAACAGCTTGAGGGTTATTTATTTATTTACAGTTAAAAGTGAAATGTTAAAAAAATTATAAAAGAAACTTCCTTATTAAGATTATCAGCATTTAATGAATATGGAAAAGTCAATATTAGTCACATTGGCAATGATTCATTACTTGTAAATTAATCGTAAGATTAAACCATTCTCGAGTTCAAAGTGAAATGAAAAATATATAAAATTATTCACTTTAGAGAAATTAAAAAACTGCCACTGCATACTGGCAAAAATCTGCAAATAATTTGGAACAGTTCAATGTAAGAATAACATCTGTAGTCCAAGTGATGGAGAAATGACTCGTATTACTTTTGCCTATAAACAGATACACAGACACTAGATTTTAACCCTTTCAGGACCATAAGGTTTCTAAGAGTAAATATTAGTATGTAACCGTTTATTTTAGTTTGTTTAGATGTAAAATAAATAAAAATCATAAAAAAAATACATAACAATGTGTAGTTTTTTTGGAATTTTATGGGAAATATTTTTCCCAATGGACTATAAAGGTAACACAAATTATAGTTAGGCTTATTATGCAATGTCTTTTATTTATTGGTTTATTAGAACAAAATGTTAACTAAAATAATACAAAATTATGAAATAAAATTACTATACAAAATGATGTGCTAATTATGATATTCTGCAAAGCAATTTCTTTTGGTAGTGAGGCAAAGATGGACACTGCACATAGTACATATGTGTCCTGACAGTTCTGTTTTTGTTTTCTAAACGTTCCCGTTTACGTAATTGCATTCAGCATATGTTCTATTTTGACATTCTGTATAAAAAATGCAGATAAGGTTATAATTAAATACGACAATCACCAATTTTTAAATGGGAAAAATTTTCCCTTAGTCATGAAAGGGTTAATTCATCAAAACTATATGGGATGCATTGATTTCTTTATACTTTGGTTGTTTCTGTGGATACTATGACTCTTCAGCATGACTACTTAAACTTCTTCATTTGTAACAGAATTCATTAGGTCTTATCATTTTGCACATCACATTTTTTTTTTGCTTTCACTATTTAAAGCAACTTATGTTATGAAAAGCAAAGTTTCAACTAGCTAGAAAGTAGATATTTCAATGAATTTTTTTATTATAATGAATACTAGTTATTTCCTGAGAGGTGTGAAAATTTAAAATTTTTTGTTATTGACACTCCAGTGGCTAGCATGCTTGGTTACTGATCAAAGGGATCCAAGCCTTGGATAAAGTATGAATATTTCTTTTCTGTGTTTCCTTGCTGAAGTCTCACCTTTCTCACAAATCTCCTCTATGGTATCTTATATTCGATTCTTGTCAAACTTTTATGTCAAACAGCTACTTAAGAATAAATTTTTGTACTCTTTAGGTACCTGCTATACTGACTGCAGTAACTGGACAGCACATATAAACTGCAGAACAAAATATCTCACACATGTAATCTTTTCACATGCTGAAAATAACAACTGAAGTGACAAAATGTACTATAGAAATCTTCTCGGGCTCTGGTCATGACGCTTTATTTTTTTTCTTTCTCAATCACTTATTCATTGATGGCACATTGAATTAATATTTTTCAACAACTATGTACTTAAACATGATTATAAATTCATCCAATTCTGAAATTAATAATGAGAAAAATTCACAATTTTTGAGTTTATGATGCAATGTTAACAATTTATACTATTTAAAAAAATAAAAAGTTAAAAGCATTAGTTCCTTACAATCTTAGGTGTAATCAACGAACTGTAATACACTGAAATGCATGTATAAAAGAAAAGCTTTTGAACAAAATTTAAATACAAAAAATTAACTTACATTTTATGAAGAGCTCTGCTACCGAGTTTTCTTCTGTTAAAGAAACAAGATCTGACAATATCTTATACTAAGCTTTTAAAATTAATTCCCTATTAATGTATCATAAGAATGTACCAATATTATCTTCTAAGATTTCTCTTTTTTCAACTCATTCCTCTGCTTAAATCAGTGGTACTAATTATCACAATCTATTAAAAAAGACAAAAAAGACAAGCATTTATTTTTAATCTTAATTTATTACAATGGTGTAATAATTGCTTGTAGTTATCTATATAAGTAACTCAACTGATATATATGTAACTCTGGTATCACAACCTATTTGAAAAATATATATATTATTTATAAATACACTTTACAAATTAAGATATATAAAAATAAATTATCCTTCAAATATTAACATAGCCTAAGTCACAGAGATATGAGTTAAAAAAAATATATTTTATTTAGCACTTGTTTTCATGCAAACAAGAAATAAAAACCAATCACATATACAAAACATTTCAAATACATGAAAATTATATGTGGATATCAATTAATGATATTCTAGGATAGATTCAAATCTTTTTAAAGATATGAATGTTTTTGCCTTTATTTTAAGGTTTCACTTCCTCATTGAACTTCTCCATGGTGTACTATACTGACAGGCTTCCATCAGAGAAAGTTGTGTTGTTTTACCTTTGAGTGGCACTTTTTTGCACACAATGGACTAAATGACCAAGTAACAAGGACCCCACGGGCTTAGAGAAGGTTGACACACTGGTCAACTGTTAGGAAACACAGATGGTAGCCTCCTGTCAAGGCCATCCAGCATGTTCTTTAGCATGCAGATAACTCTTCCACATATGAAGCCATGGTTTAATGTCCCATCTGGCAGACAGTGGCTTTCCAGGGAGTTTCACAGAGATAAATCTCAAACCTGGTTCCATCAGAGAAAGAAGTGTAATGTAAATAAACATACCAAATTACATTTTTTTTAATGAAAACTTGAAACTGTTTACTGTATTGCAAACTAAAGCTGAAGAAACTGCAAACAAGCACTGATTCAAGAAAGTGTTACAACTATGGTAAGAGTCAAACTGAAATCAATCTATTAAAATGAGTGTCTGTCAGACCTTTGTGGCAAACAACTGCTTGAGAGGTATTTTATTTTTATTGGCTGTTACCTTGTTTAGTACAATATCATTTAAGAATCACTACATCAGTCTCATTGAAATCAATAGGTTTCGTTTCACTTTTATCCAGAAAGCTGCAGAAAAATTCCAGGTTAATTGGAAAAAGCATTCAGCTGTAATTGTGATAACATAGTACCAAATAAAAAAATAACTGTACTAAGAGATGAATATTTCAATTTAGTAATAATTTTTATCAAAAGACAAAGGGTCACCTTGAAACCACAGCTAAATAATGTGAATAAAAAGCTTATGTAAGATACTGAGTCCTCTTTTTATTATGTACACCTATTGCTTCCATCACCACTCTGTTGGTCTTGATATCTACATATATCAATCTCCACATAAGAACGCTTTTGGAATCAATGACCCACCATCCATTGTTAGGTTAATGTGAAATTATACCCAAGATATTCACAGCCAATAACAATTATGAGTGAAACCATTGTGAGTTTATATCAAGAATGGAGATATTCTCTATTTTATTAAATAAAGATTTAATTTTCAGATAAATGACTGTGTATATACTACTTAAATTATATGCTATCTCTACATGATGATATAAATATCTACAAGCAGTTCTCTTTACATGCATAATTGGGTAGCTTATTACAGAGGATTCACTTTTCCCAATGAAATGAATGTAGGTATATTCATATGGATCTTGGAGTCTAGAATAATTTCTGAAATTTTGAAACAACCTGTGCAAGTCTGATGAGGCTGCAAATGAAATAGCCTATGGAAAGTCAGAAACTTGGCCAAAAACTGCTTGAAAAAGAAGGCTGTATTCTTGAAAGAATGTAAAAGCACAACTTCAAAGGGTTAAACAAATCCTTCTTCGGGTAAAAGGAAAAGAAGTTAACTGTGTCTATGAGATAAAGACATAAGTTGCATGCATAAAAATCTGTTTTATGAATAAGAGAAAATATCAAATATGCAAAAAAAATAGTCTATTTTATCTCTATTTTAACTTGGCAGTCCACTGGATAATGTCTAGAGAGACATATCCAGTCCTACTAACTGCTAAGAAGTTCAAATCCATATCATACAAGAATTTGCTTTGAGACTTTGACAAAGAAAAAGAGTTAGAACCATACTATTACACAACTTAGCAGTTGGAAGGTGTTGCAAATTATGTATTTGCACCCCTTTATTTAGCTATATTAGGTAAACTACCCCTTACGACAGTGGTTCTCAAACTGTGGATCATCACCCTCAGGGGAGTTGCAAACAGATTTCTGATAATTTTATATTTACGATTTTTAATAACTGTTTTTTTCTCTTTTTGAAATATGTGAGACTAGGTGTTTATCCAAAGAACTATTTTGTGACAAATGTATTGTGCTAAATGCAAACAGATTTCTGATAATTTTATATTTACGATTTTTAATAACTGTTTTTTTTCTCTTTTTGAAATATGTGAGACTAGGTGTTTATCCAAAGAACTATTTTGTGACAAATGTATTTTGCTAAATGCAAACAGATAAATTTATTTTATTGTATCCTATCTAAAAATAATAAAATCATTAGATTTAACTACAGAGGTCCTATATTGTAGGGAAAAGGGAAGGGATCATTAAATTTTATCTACGATTCTAGGGAGTCTCATAAATTTATTACAATTCTAGGGGATGGCAGAGTCAAAAAGTTTCAGTCCAGTACCGTATGGGAAAGAAAAGCGAATTTGTTGCTCGCACTAATGTAACCGATAGGTGCTCGTTATATTTAAAAAATCTCACGATGCAATTAAAAATGCTATTCTGAAAATCAAATGGGATTTTTTATTTTCGTTAAACGATATGAGCAGAAAAATTATAAGGAAAGTGGGGGTGAACTGTTCGCGTGATCAAAACATTAGAATACGAGCGATTATCAGCCATGGCAACAGTTACATTTATTCGCTAATTGGTGATGTTAATACCTAGGGAAAAAATGGTAAAACCAAATAATAACCCGAAAAAAAGAGTAACACTTACCATCTTTTCATCTCTCTATCGTGATCTACAACATAACACTTCACATACTATCATCAAAGATAACGCAAAGTGAAACCGTGAGAGACAGAAACTAAAACTTTCCGCTTTTAGTAATGCCAAAATAAATTTAGTAATTCAATACAAAAAAACTAAAGTCGGTAAATTCCGGAGGAATTCATAAAATAAAAATATAAATACCCCCTCAAGCAGCTGCTTTGCCACAGAGGTCTGACAGGAGCCTGTCAGTTTATATGCCATAGTAGAAGGTCTGAGAGGATGGCAGGCCCTCAGCAGAAAAACGACACAAACAGCCATGCCTTAACCCGGGCCTCGAACCCAGATCCCTTAGATCAGTAGCGAACCCAGATCCCTTAGATCAGTAGCGAACCCAGGTCCCTTAGATCAGTAACCAAGCACGCTAACCACTCGGCCATGGGACGGACTGAAGAATTCATACTTTTAGAAATTTCATGTTTGTTGGCATGGATTTTTGACGCCAGTTAATTAGTTAAAAACTGGCAACAATTCAACTATCATGATAATGCAGCTTACATTATACTCTTTTTTCATATATTTTATTCGCTTTTTCATTTATAGGAAAGATGACGTCCCTATTTTTATAATTCACTAAATTCGTATTGCACAAATCAAGACACAAATATCAAATAAATACCCCCCTCAAGCAGCTGCTTGCCACAGAGGTCTGACAGCAGCCTGTCAGTTTATATGCCAGAGTAGGTCTGTGACACGGAGGTATGAATGGGAGGAGACGCCCTAACGCGCTTTCCCTGTCCAAGGTCATGATGCTGACGCAGCAGGGCGGTAGCCATATTGTTGCATTCGAAACAAACCGTCTGCCGCTGCAATCAAGCCTACTTTTCACGTGCTATACTCAGTTTTACTGTGCGTTATGTACGGGAAGATTATTTTTTTCCACTAAGAGAAAGCCCATTTAAGCTATAAGGAATTTATATTGTTTTTTTTAATGCAATGAATATTTCCATACAGAATTACTGTATAGCAGAACTATTTATCTATTTCGTTGAATACGACAATAACAAACAATTATCAGATTTTGAAAGTTTATTTATATTGCACTGATAATAGCAGAAAACATTTTATGGATAAAACACTAAACATTATATGCAATAGCAGCATTTAAACTGCAAAAAAATCTCATTTGTAAGATTCAGAAAATAGCTGTTTTGCGTTAAAAAAATTCTCATTCCAAAAAAATAAAAAAATTTGCTTAACAAAACTAAATAAAGCCAATAGTATAAGAAGTAAAAAAAAGAACTAAAAAAATATATTTATACAAAAAAACGCCCCAGATGGTGGCTCGAACCCACCAGCTCTATGTTTGTACCCTCAGCTTCACATCTCTCCCCCATCTCATGCTCATTCTTCTCCCTCAAACAGAGTTAACAATCAATACGAAATGCACAATTATTACAATCTCTCAAAAAAAAAATCTCATAAGGATTGAAATACATCCTTCCTCAGCCACAAAGGAAAATTTCAAAATAATATCTGAAAAAACTATATGGAAAAAAAAGCAACTAAAAATTATACTACGCAAAAATAATAAAAAATTTAAAAAATATAAAATAAGGAAAAGAAATATATCCACAGGGTGAAGGGAATATAATATCCATTTTAAAAAAAAGGCAACGTTCCAGACAGTGGCTTGATCCGACATCTCAGTGCCTGACTCCTCAGTCTCTCATACCTATCTTCATGTACGCCTAACCTACCCCTCAACCAAAGTAAAAATAAAATAACTACAAGCAATAAATTCGCTCTATTTGAAATCCATACAGAATTAAATAAATTCAGTATTCACCTTAAAAGGGACAATTAGAACCCTATCAGAAGAATTAACGAAAAGGAGAAAAGCATTACACTCTACTCTTTTAATTATAATTATTTAAACAATTTGAAAAATTTTAACCCTAACTAATGATCGCTGTCACTCACCTATGACAATTTACACCAGATACATTAATTAATCTAAAAAGAAATTCAAAAATATAAGACTCCAATCCAAGAAAAAAAGGGGGCATTTAAACAAAACCCTTAAATGCTATCCAAATTAAAAAAAAAGAAAGATTATATTTCTCACCTTATGAAAATACTTTTTTGTAATTTACTTTTCCCTTCTTACACTGAACTTATTAAATCATGAAGAGAGAGGAATTTAAACACTGAAACATTTAAACAAAATAAGATCTAATACTTCCACCTAAAATAAAATAAAAAATAAACAAGAAACTCCTTGATATTTTAATCCCCTCTATTTAAAAGTATGTAAAGTCATCATCCATTAAATAGAATACATACTAATATTCAATTACAGCCAACAAAATTTTTTAACTGAGAAAGCCTGCAGAAGGAATTCTCAAATAAGTGTAACGTAAAATCAATCAATCAATATAAGAAGTACATCTTCACATTTATCACTGAGTACAATCCGAAGAAAATAAAAAAAAAAATCTGGTGAAAAATCGAGGTTTGTAACTCGAAATAAAACCGATTTCATAGCGGCGTAATTTCAACACTCAACACGAAGTTGCTTGTATCATTATATAATTATTTAAACTTTTATAAAAATGACAAACTTACCGATGAAAGGTAATTCCTGGTATTTGTTTTGAAGGGCGATTCGTGCCAGTATCTTTGCGTTCTAATTACGCCGCTATGAAATCAGTTTTATTTCGAGTTACAAACCTCGATTCTTCAACAGATTTTTTTTATTTTCCTAGAATTGTACTCAGTGTTAAATATCAAGATGTACTTCTTATATTGATTGATTGATTGATTTTACGTTACGATTATTTGAGAATTCCTTCTGCAGGCTTTCTCAGTTAAAAAATTTTGTTGGCTGTAATTGAATATTAGTGTATATTCTATTTAATGGATGATGAATTTCATACTTTTAAATAGGGGTGATTAAAATATCAGGGAGTTTCTTTTTTTTTTTATTTTATTTGAGGTGGAAGTATTAGATATTATTATTTTGTTTAAATGTTTCAGTGTTTAAATTCCTCTCTCTTCCTGATTTAATAAGTTCAGTGTAAAAAGGGAAAAGTAAATTACAATAAAGTATTTTCATAAGGTGAGAAATATAATCTTTCTTTTTTTTAATTTGGGTAGCATTTAAGGGTTTTGTTTAAATGCCCCCTTTTTTTTCGATTGGAGTCTTATCTTTTTGAATTTCTTTTTAGATTAACTTAATGTGTCTGGTGTAAATTGTCATAGGTGAGTGACAGCGATCATTAGTTAGGGTGAAAATTTTTCAAATTGTTTCAATAATTTTAGTTAAAAGAGGAGAGTGTAACGCTTTTCTCCTTTTTGTTAATTCTTTTGATAGGGTTCTAATTTCCCCTTTTAAGGTGAATACTGAATTTATTAAATTCTGTATGGATTTTAAATACAGCGAGTGTATTGCTTATAGTTATTCTATTTTTGCTTTGGTTGAGGGGTAGGTTAGGCGTACATAAAGGGAAGTATGAGAGACTGAGTCAGGCACTTAGATGTTTGGTTCGAGCCACTGTCTGGAACGTTGCCTTTTTATTATTTTTTGAAATGGATATTATATTCCCTTTACCCTGAGGATATATTTTTTTTCATATTTTTTTTATTTTTATTATTTCTGCCTAGTATAATTTTTAGTGGTTTTTTTAATATAGTTTTTTCAGATATTATTTTGAATTTTTAAAATTTTCCTTTGTGGTTAAGGAAGGATGTATTTCAATCTTTATTGGATTTTTTTTGAGAGATTGCAATAACGTGCATTTTGTATTGATTGTTAACTGCGGTTGAGGGAGGAGAATGAGCATGAGATGGGGAAGAGATGTGAAGCTGAGGGTACAGATGCAGAGCTGGTGGGTTGGAGCCATCATCTGGGTTTTTTTTTCTTAGTATATATATATTTAGTTCTTTTTTTAACTTCTTATAATAGCAACAGCAATATATTTATAAATAAGCACAAATTCAGGGGTGTAGCTACCTCTAAAAATCGGGAGTGTCATCACACCAGAGATTTTTTTTCTTTTACGAGTTTAGAGGTGTGTTACAAATTTTACATATTTATTTCAAATTTAATTCTATGGTTTATTGTTTCGTACTATTTTATTTAAATAAATTTCTTGAAAAGATGCTTTATTTTTTGCACTGTAAAGTAAAATGCACTGTCAGCTTGTGGCCAATACATAGAAATTATCTTTATTTCAGCTTTCCATTAAATAGAGACGAGAATCATTATAGATAACAGTTTTGCTAATGTTTCTGTTTGATTAGTTTCATGAATTTTTGACTTTATCACAAAGCAAAGATCTCTTTCTCATCTATCAAAAAATATCTTGGATAGATGTGATTATACCTTTATACATTATCTGAAATATTAGAAATTTTTAAACAAAGTCAGTACAAAGTTTTAAAAATGTCTAATCAATACTTAAAGATTACTTATGTGGTATAGATGAAGCCCTTAGATCTTGGGCTTTATATCAAAACAACAGCATATTGCTACAATCAGAACAGTGAATATGAATAGTATAACTGCAAATTAAGGTTTTTAATAATGATGTAATACAAACTATATTACAAGTGACTTCCAGCAGTTAAAATTTAAAACTTATAACAATGTTATAAATCATAATTTTGAGCTAATTTGCATCACTTTCTGCCCTTTGTTATCAGAGAAGGAAACAGTTAACAGAAAAATTCTCCAAATAAAACTGTAGAATGAATTAATTAATAAATAGTAAATCCATAGCTACCTGTTGACTTTGAAGTCAAAATTAAAATTCAGTAAACTCAAAATTGTCATAATAGTGGGTATTATAACTTATTAACATACCGTATTTTAACGTGTATAAGGAACCCCCTGATTTTTCATCAAAGATATTTTTATTTTAAGATATAAAAAAAAAATTTATTCATCATAGAAACCATAAAATTCCTCATCACTCTCATCTGATACATCACAATCAGTTACATCAACTAATTTATCATCATCATCATCAGAGTCACTCTCATCGTAAATTGCATCATCTTCAGTACCATCCATGTTGTTGCTTATGCCGCACTTTTTAAAGGCCTTTACGATGAATTTGTTAATATCTATAATACTATCCATGTATAAGAAACCCTCCTATTTTTGGGACCCAATTTTTGGCAAAAAGGGATTCCTTATACACGTTAAAATATGGTATTTTTTTAGTTGAATCTTTACTATTGTGAAAAATCACTGGAAAGCATTTTAATATAGGTGTGTTATACATGATTTCTCCACCAAACTTTAAAGTGTTTTTAAAATCTACTATTTTGGCTCCTACACTATTGGCATTATTTAGTTTTGTTAGGCAAATATTTTTATTTTCGAGGAATCAGAATTTTTTTTACCGTAAAATAGCTATTTTCTGAATCTTACAAATGTGATTTTTGCGGTTTAAATGCTGCTATTGCATATAACTTTTATGTTTTACCCATAAAATATTTTTTACTGTTATCAGTGCAGTATAAATAAACTTTTAAAATCTTGTAATTGTTTGTTGTTGTCGTATTCAACGAAATACATATAGTTCTGCTATACAGTAATTCTGTGTGAAAATATTCATTGCATTAAAAAAAGCAATATAAATTCCAAATAGCTTAAATGGGCTTTCTCTTAGTCGTAAAAAATTTTTTCCCGTATTTAACGCACAGTAAAACTGAGTATAGCCCTTGAAAAGTAGGCTTGATTGCAGCGGCAGACGGTTTGTTTTGGACGCAACAACATGGCTACCGCCCTGTTGCGTAGGCATCATGACCTTGGACAGGGAAATCGCGTTAGGGCGGTTAGGTAGTCTGCTTTCACTCATACCTCAGTCGGGGTCCATGGTAACCCGCGAGGAGATGACAGCGCCATCACCGATGGATTTCCGAACTACAATGCGGTTGCAATCATTCTCTTCCTATGCTTGCGGTCAATTTTGAGTTAATATGCACAAATGGGTGTGAACTAATTTGGTCTTTAGTGCATACATTTTTAAAATATAATTTTAAGTGTTGGATATATTTCATGCTTGGTTTTGTCCAGAGTTTATACGATATAAGTTACTTTTTGCTAATCAGTGGTCTGCCGTCCCATGGCTGAGCGGTTAGCGCACTTGGCTACTGATCTAAGGGACCTGGGTTCGAGCCCCGCGAAAGACATGACTGCTTGTGTCGTTTTTCTGCTGAGGTCCTGCCATCCTCTCAGACCTTCTACTATGGCATATAAACTGACAGGCTCCTGTCAGACCTCTGTGGCAAACAGCTGCTTGAGGGGGTAAAAAAAAATCAGTGGTCTAAAGGAAATTTCATTGGTGGAAATTTTTTTCTATTGAGAATTTAAATATTCTCGTATATTACCAAATTGTAGCAAACCTAACAGTTTCATATAAACACTAAATTTTCCGACTTTACCTTTTTGCTATAAAACATATTGTAAGAAAGATAAATTTTCCCTATTTTTAAATAAAAAGTATTTCAATATAAATCGGAAATTAAAATCCCAGGTGTCGGACCAAAAGGGCATGACCCCCCCCCCACACACACACACAAAAAAAAAATGTTATTAAAGGTAACAGAGGCATATATTAAACATTTATATTTCACTTATTTTTCAAAATTTTAAGTGCAGTAAAACGGGGCTGGGGGGAGGATTATATTCAGTTATAAGTCTAGTTTCTTGCTCCCTCTTACATTTTTATCAGCTCGACTGTTTCGTAGGCTCCTATCGATTCGTTCTCCCCCCCCCCCCCCAGATCCATGCTTGCATTTTCTTATAAATATTATAATTATGTTTTAATAAGTATTATGAAATTATTAGGGAAATTAAAATCTCAGTACTTTGAAATCGTTTTATTTCAAGCAGATGCATTTGAATTTTTTAATACTTAAATTTTGCAAAAACGAAATAGGAATTGAAATGAAACTCACAATTAATAGAACTTATTTCTTACTCAAAAAACAAACAATATCTAATGTACAGTACTACAGGTACTGGACAAAAAGATGGAAGCAGATCCATGTTGCAATAAATATACCCTCAAGCAACTGCTTGACACACAGGTATAACAGGAGCCTATCAGTTGAATACGCCATAGCAGAAGGTCTCTGAGTATAGCAGGACCTCAACAGAAAAACATCACAAACATCCATGCGTTACCCAGGGTTCGAACCCAGAGTTCAATAACTTCTTTACTGTAATTTTTGGTGAAAAAATGCCTAAAGATAAATTAAAGATCTCAATCTCAAACAATATCTGTTCAGTTTTCAAAGAGTTATTAACACAGGAATCTCAACAAGCTACAAAAAATTAACCTCAAAACTTAATTAAAACGGGGTTGGATTGTCTTACCTGTAAATAATTGGCTAAATGACCATGTTACAAGGATCCCCACACAACTGGGGGAAGGGGACTCACTGGACAGCATCAAGCATGTTCTTTGATGTGCACATATTATGACTCTCCCATAGACAGGTTAATGGTTTAATGTTCCATTTGATGGACGGTGGCATTAAAGCAGATTAATTTATCATAGTTGACTCCAGTACAATGTATTACACCCAGTGTTGATGTCTTAGCCTATTTCAATGTATTACATAAATTTTGAGGTTAATTTTTTCAGTCTTTTAAATATTCAGCATTTATCTCCCTGAATACTAAATAAATATTGATCAAAATTGAGATATAGAAAGATTTCACTGCAGCTATAGCCATATTTTTCGTTAAAAATCGTATTATAGTTATTCACTCAACATGTGATTTTCATTGAGATAACAAGAAACTGTCTCCATTTTTCTGTCCAAAGCCTATATAATATATATTTTCTTACAAATGTGATAGTGAATTAATCAATGACAACACATATATACTTTCTTATATGAGATAATAGGATATTAAATTCATGAAAATACAATGTTCAATGTAAATATAGCAAAGAAATATGGCATCCATCTATACTCCTACAAACCTTTTAGTGAATTTGCATGTTATATCAATGAGAAACTTTGAATCTGTAAAACTGAAGTTTTTTTGTGGAAAAAAATGTTGCATATAATAAGTCTTTTTTTATATTTCCCTATAATTTAGAAATTAAATAAGAAATCAATGATACATTCATATACATTTTCCTTTAAGAAAAAAATATATAAACATTGCAAAATAATGTGTTTAGTGATAAATTATCACAGAACCACACTACATCTATTTGCATATCATGAAAAAAACAACTATAACATAAAAATATAATTATTCAATGCAAAATTGCAACCACTGTGGTTTAGAAAGAGTACAGTAAATAAGTCAGTTATTATGACTGATTGACATGATGATTTGGATTGTTTTACCTATGAGCAGCACCTTTATCGGACCCAATGGGCTAAATGACCAGGTCACAAGGACCCGATAGCTCAGAGATTGAGGGAGGACACCCACTGAACACCTATTAGCCTCTCATCAAGGCCATCCATGTTCCTTAACATGCACAAGGTGTCTCTCCACACACAGAACCAAGGCCTAACATCCAATCTGATGGATGGTGTCCTTACTAAGCTCATTAGTGTCCCCTGCTGACTGAGGGCAGACCAGGAAGTTTTAGTGGATAAATAAAATATTACCAAAAATTTTTTAAAATCATGTGTCATTTTAAGAATAATGCCACAGAATGAACTAGATGCAACAGAAAAAGGATATATAAATATTACAGTGAGAGCTGTCCTGTATGGGAAGAGTTATTAGACACAATAAAAAAAAATCATTGTAAAATAAAATGAAAAAATATAATATTTATTTTTTTAGAAATGTGATACGATATAATAATTAATGACACATACGTTATATGCTTTCCTATACAAGATAATGGGAGTGTAAATTTATGAAAAAACATTTTTAATGCAATTATAAACATCTATCTACACTCCTACCAACTTATTAGGAATTTGCATCTAATATCAATGAGATTTTTGAAGCTCTATTACTCAGCTTTTTATGAAAAAATGCTAATAAAATAAATAATACTCCTTCAAGCAGCTGTTTGCCACCAAGGTCTGACAGGAGCCTGTCAGTTTACATGTCATAGCAGAAGGTTTGTGCGGATGGCAAGACCTCAGCTGAAAAACAACATGAACATCCATGCCTTACCCAGGGCATGGATGATGTGATCAGTAGCCAAGCACGCTAACCACTCGGACAAATTATTTTCCAACAAATCAATTACACATGCATGTACCCCTTTCTTCAGAAGCGAAGACTTATCAAAGAGAGAAAACACAGTTTTGAAATCATTGCACAGAAATGCACCATATCTACCTGCAAATCATAAAATAAATAACATAAAAATATGCTACTCGATGCAAAACTGCACCCACCGAGATTAGAAGAATACAATAATTTTGAATAAGTTTCATGGAATTGTGAAAACTATTTCTTAAACTAATTTCCTTTAGGGAAGAATGGTTGTTTAAATAAAGCAAACCACAAATCAAGTTTATTTTCAACTATATTAGGAGCAAAACAATTAGGTTAATTATAAGCAATCAATAAAATTATCTTTTCGTGCATATTGTAGTAGCATAATTTTAACATTAATTCATTTTCTCTCTTTGGGAAAAAATTTAATAGTTAATGATAGTTGCAAGTTTCTTTTTTCATGAAAGGTATTGTACACAAAGCTTATGAACTCTACAATAACTTAGGGTCAGGGCCAGATCTGCCCCCCCCCCCTCCACATTCGGGATGGTAATGAGTAAGAGGCCAAAAATCATTAAGCAATTATTTTCATGCATTTTCCAAAATGCTATATAAAGACATATAAAAAAAGATGAAAATGTTATACTGCATGTTATAATTTTTTGCTTGATCCAGGTCTACTTAGAGTAATACTAAATTTTGATCATTGATGAGTAATGCCATCTTACATTATCAGTAATAGAATGTATTAAGATATAATGAAAAACAAATTGAAAATTTCAAAAAAATTCCTCTTTGGCAAAGCATTTATTTTAAAATTGTCATTTCGTTTTCCTTAAGAGGCAGTGATATAAAACAGAAAATGGCAGATATCAAATCTAAAATCATTGTGGCTTAATTTTGTACAGGGCATCATTAACAGTACACCAATTAGAAATTATGCCTGGTTGTGTCATGATATAATGCAAAGTTCGATAATTTCAAACTTGAGTGCAAGAAACAATGATTCTATGCAACTAGTTCATAAATTTGAATCTTATCACTATTCAACATTATATTTACTTTTAAAATACTTTACATATATATTTTATTTCTAAAATAAAGAATTATGTAAATATATTTTTCAGTTTTTTGATAAATTTTTGAGATCATTTGTACTTACCCTGTATAATACTTTAGAGAAAAAATTAGGAATAACAAACCTGTTTTCTTACCTTATCAGTATACATTGGTACACAAAGGCAAGTGTCAGCTGCAGTGTCAGAAGCTACCATGATCAACCGGAAGAATTTTTTTTTGGAATAATAAAAATTCTTATTTTACATTAGTTTCATGGAATTGGGAAAAACTATTTCTAAAACTGCTTTCCTTTAGAAAACAAAACAAACATTATACAATCACTGCAAAATAAACTAAGCACAACAATACACCACATTTACATACAAATCATTTTTTCTGGATAGGATATCGAGATAATTTCAGTTCATCACAGTTGCAGAATTTTTTTTTTCATGTAGGGCATTCTACAGAAAGCTCATAAACTTTAGAATATATTATGGTAATATCAGATAAATTTTAAACATTGATGAGTACTACTCATCAATCATATATTTCGAAAACAAATTAAAATTTTCAATTTAAAAATCCTTTTACATCATCATCTTCAAACAGCTATGGAGAGGTCCAACCAGAACGGGCAATTTAGTTCCCCAAGCATATCTGTCCTGAGCTATATCTGCTGCATCTCGTCACTGCACATCAATCCTAACAAGGTCCTGTTTGACATTGTCTGCCCACCACATCCTAGGTCTCCCCCTCTTTCTGAGGCCTTTAGGCACCTGTTCACTAATCTATAATTATCCATACAAGCAGCAGGGCCAAACCAATGCAGTCTCTCTCTGCACAACATACTACCTAGAGGAGGTTGCCGACTCCTTTGCCTAACCTCTTCATTATTTACAAAGTTGAAACACCTAATGCCCAAGATATTGCGTAAGCATCTACAATCACAAGCATCTAGTTTCTTGCTATCTTATTTAGAAAGCATCGAAGTTTCACTACCATAACTAACCCTAGAAAGAACCAAACTATTATACAGTCTAATTTTATTCTTTAGGTGTATACACCTATTTCTCCACACTCTCCATAGATTCCCAAAAGTCCCAGAGGCAATCCATATTTCACCTGTTAATCTTATGCTGCACATCACCAAACACATTTAATTTTACTTTCAAATTTGTATATTATCCACTTCAAAATGCTGGCCATAAAAGAGAAAAAGAAATATTTGAAACATAAAAAGCAATGCTTACATCATTTGGTACAGGTTTCATAAACATTGTCTGCCATGGATATGTTATATTTTATGTATATATATATATATAAAATCCTCTTATGCAGCTGGTTACCACAGAGATCTGATCGCAGTCTGCCAGTCTACACACCATAGAGGTGTGACCTCAGCAGAAAGACAACACAATATCCATGCCTTAACCAGGAAGGGGCGGGGGTGACTCAGTCAGTAGTGCACCAGGCTCCTAATCAGTAGTTCCCACGTTCAAGCTCCAGCTGGGTCAGCATCGAGATTTATCTCTGCAAAAATCCCCGTCCTGCCCATGGTCAGTAGCGAATACCAATGTGCTTGGAAAGGCCACTGTCTGTCGAATGGGACGTTAAGACATGGCCCCATGTGCAAGAGAGCCATACCCTGCATATCTTAAAAACACACTGGATGATCTTGACAGGAGGTTGCCATCTGTCTCCCAACAACTGTTCCAGTGGGTCCCCTCCCCCAACCTTCTCTGAGCCTTTGGTGTCCTTGTGATCTGGCTATTTAGCCCATGGTGTGCAAAAAAGTGATACTCAGAGGTAAAACAACTCAACCCAAGCCTTACCCAGGGCTTAAAACCAGGTCCATTAGATCAGTAGCCAAGCACAATAACCACTCAACTACAAGACTGCTTATACAAGTAAAAATGAAATTTTGAAATTTACAACTTAAATGAAGTGCCAGTAACAAACAATAATTATATGCTATTAGTTTCTCAGCTTTAATGCTTAGCAATAGCGAATGACATGTTTTCCTAAAATAAAATAATAAACCTAGAAAGGGCAGGATTTATCTTTTTCAAATTAATGGTAGTAGCAAAATTCTATTTATGAAAACAGTGCTTAGATCAGGGGAAATTATCCTACTTAACAAAAAACAAAATAAAGGTAAGGTAGAAAAAATGTTAGGGCATGACATTTGCCATATAGATAGATATTAAACATGATGTTACGCAATTAAGAAATTTCATTTTGCAAAAGCAAAAGCAAAATGAAATTTGCAATATTCAAAAGAACCACTAAAAAGAGTACCCCATTGACGTTCAATGTATGTTCAATTACTCTGCACACATCTAATATTCATTTTTCTGTCAAACATTTTTCAGCACATGATCAATTTTTGTATGATGGAACCTAAGGGTACATCATCCAAAATAGCAATAATTTCTTATTGAAATATTATATTGTCTAAAAATATGAAAGCTGATATACCAATTGATAAGAACATAATAAAACTGAGGTAGGCAAAAGAAAAAAAAAATGGTTTAACCTTTCAGCATCATTTCTGTCTGAATACTCTGGACTGAAGGAACAGCAGTGTAATTTAATCTTCTTCGAAAAGTATCAAATAGTATCATATATTCGAGCTTAAAATGCAAGCTGCAGAACTTAACTGCACATAGTTTCTGCCAGAATCCTTCATTGTATTGCTGCATTCCCATAAATGTAATCTGTAATAATGCACAAAATATAGCGAAATTATTTGGTTCCCGCAGATAAAACAAAGTCATACTTAAGGATAATAACACATTATAAATTCATTTTTACTTCTTCTGGATTCAACAGCTGATACTAAATTAAGTTTTATTGCATACCACTGGACAAAACTAGTTAATATTTTTTACTGAAGAAAATGTCACCACAGCTGAATAAAAAAAATACTATTAAATACTTCCTCAAGTAGCTGCTTTCCACAGAGGTCTGATACGAACCTATCAGTTAATACGCCATAGATAGATCTGTGAGAGAGACAAAATACTATTTAGAAACACATTACATGCCACATATTATACAGATATGTCAGACACATTTTTGTTCTTTCATTACCATTATAAAATTTAAAAGAAAAACTTTCGAATGGCTAACAGATATCCATTGTATGATGTACAATGGTACCTTTACACCCAAAAGCTTAATGTAGATTTTACTAAATATACATTACCTTTGACTTTTTTTCGGAAATTTATCAATCGCAATTACAGCAACGAGTAATCTTTTTCTTCATCTCCATCTGAAAGCACACTACACTTGCTTTCTCAACTCATAGCTCCGGCTTAGCTCCAGCTGCGACAACGGCTCGGGTTCAAATGGGCAGTTAGGCTTTCCCCGAGTGAGTGCGCTACTTTCACCCTTCGAGAATCTCTCGTCTGTTCTAACTATTGTTTTTTCGTTACTTTTTACCTAATGGAAATCTATATGAAATATATATATCAAGCGATATAGCGGTTCAAGACCTCATGCCATTGTAACTGACAGACTGCTCTTCAAGAACAAATTTGCACATGCATCTTTCCATGCCGCGTCTGTTTGGTGATAAATTTTCATGCTTCCATAGATAGATTCGTGCACACTAGTTTTGTAACAGCTTATAAATAATAAATAAATACCCCCTCAAGCAGCTGCTTGCCACAGAGGTCTGACAGGAGCCTGTCAGTTTATATACCACAGTAGAAGATCTGACTACCATAAAGAATGCATATGTATTTAATTGTAACATCGCCCTTCAGGACTAGCCTCTTAACGTTGTGGAACTTGCATATAATGGTATTTATGCCATAGATTAGAGCGAAAATGATACCTTACATTGTATAAATACTAACTAGTTATTTGATGTTGATTGTAAAACTAATGATGGTAATAGTTCTTAAACCATAATCATCGGCGAGGAAAATGTTTATGAAAAAATTTTCAACTCATAGCAAAATGGATTAAATATCATACAAGGTAATATTAGAAGCCAATTGCCCAAGCCTTAAAAATTTCGATCATTTCAGTGTATTTGAATTTAATTAAATCGAAACCTAATGTTATTATTTTAACTGAAATTTGGGTTAAAAGTGGAGATTTCACTTTGATATTGAGGGTTATAAGTTCTACAAATGTCGAGAAAATAAACTTTCACGTGGTTTTATTGTTTATGTTAATTCGATCATAAGGTGTGTCAGGACTATCCATATTTTAAAACGGAAGTTTCTGTTCTTTTGTACTTACGATTATCAAACATAGAAATTGCTTTATATGTCTCATGACTTTTTAAAAGTACAGTTTATTGGTAGTTTAGAAAATTGTTTTAATCAAGTAAAATATAATTAAGCAATTCTAACGTCCCACACAACCAGAATATTCAGAATATGTCCATATCTAAGATAACAAGAGAATATCCATTTGTCACTTAGATTTCTTCTGGATATACTCAGGGTATTGCAATGTGGTAACATAACTATTGATTGAATAACTAAGGATACTACATTGAGCTATATAGGGAACTGCTTTACGGAGAATGAATGAGCCCGGTTATCGATTACATTTTCCTAGTCCAGGTGGTAAAAGAGACGTACGTTAATGATAACCTATGGGAAAACTCAAGATGTAATCAGAAAAATAATAAATCATAACGGTTTTATTTCGTGTTCCCATTGGTTGAATGAATAAGGTAGACTATAAAGGATAGCCTTCAGAAGTATTTTGCCTAAAACAGTTAATCTTAACAGTAAATAAATCGCTTTAATAAAAGACAACAAAGAAATTGAAAAATGGGATTCAGAAATGTAAAAGTTTAACCTTAGACGGTTCCCTCTTATATTCTTAATTTTTTATAGGTTCTGAAATCTCGGGATTACTTTCAAACATGGGTGATGCACAACCGCAAAGTGAACCATCTACCGGCTTAATTTTTATCGTCCGTGTTTGAACGTTATACCGAGATTTCAGTGTCTATGAAAAGATTATAAGGTGATCAGCCACAATTATTGAGATGGCTGGTCAGTGGATGCCAGGGGGAGCGCTTCTGCTCATGGCAATGAATTCTTAGTCGCAGCGTCCTTTGTGGTCAAAAGATATTTCTTTTCCTCAAGGGGAAGAGCAAATGACTCGATTCAGCTAGAACAGACCAAAAAGTAGTTGGACAGAAATGATTTTTGAGGATATTCTGTTTTCTCTCATATGGTTTTGATTCATTACTTTTTTTTTCTGTGCAGACTATTAAAATTATCCAGGATAATGTAGAAACCCCCTGCCCTTTCGCCCACGTTATATCGATCCCTATCTATATATTTTTTTAATATTCAGCTATTGCTTCTTTCACTTCACTGGAAAGGTGCCAAAATACTTTTTTTTTCTGCTCTTGGGGGGATTTTAATGGCGAGAATACAACCATACTTTATTTCCTAAGTAATTTTTCTCTTGTTTTTAATCAACTGATCTTGATGCTGTTACTAATTCTCGTATTCTAGTATTGATCGCTTCCAGTCAGTTTACAATATTTCCAATTTTGTTTTCAAATATTCGGCAATTCAATCATTGCCTGACTTAGCACAACAGCTAAAGAAATGTTTCCCGCCTCCAACGGAAACATTGTCTTCAAACTTTACATGACTGCCGTCTGAATTACGGTTTAAATGGAGTAACTGTTTGATATAATTGACTTTTTTTTTTTGAGAACATAGGGTTCAAGTCAGGAAAAGATGAATTCAACGAAAAGGTCTGGAGTAGGAATAGGTTAATGCTATAGTGTCAGGATATATAGCTGTATCATGGAGATAGCAAAAAGAAGACAGAGGAAAGAATAATGCATTAAGTTCTTGAAATGTTCTATCAACATTGATCCTACGCACAGAGCCAACCCAAGGTGTGTACCAAAGCACACTTGGGTTGGTTCTGTGCATAGGATAAATACTTCTCTACTGGGCTTTTGTGGTAAAGATGTTAACAGTTTTATAAATTAGCTGAAAACTGTTAACTTCTTTACTGAAATGAACAGTTTCAGCTGAACACAGGACTAAGGCAATTTCAGTTGACCTGAAACAGCCTTGGTCCTGTGTAATTCAAGAGAGCAATGAACAATCTAAATATGATCTCTTAAAAATAATCTGTGCCCTAAACAGTCATCTCCAATGAAGAAATATTTTTTGCTGTAAATCAAATCAACCCATTAGAGATCGTCAGCATTATCCTCAAGCTATGAGGTATATTGACGTGCCATAAGTCTTCTGTGGTGTGATTGCAATGAACCTGCAAGATGTCCCGTGACTACGACGCATGGGAGGGGTTTTTAACCTTTGTAAGAGTGCTTCAGTGCAATTGAACTCTTCAAGTTGTGTGCGTTTGTGCTTGTAGAACGAAGTTCAAGCAAGCAGTGAATGGTCACATCACAGATTGGTGCGAAGGTATCGTAAATTAATTGTACAAGTCTCTCACCCCTGAGGTTAACGAACAATTGTACCTCGATAGATTTAGGATAGTATGCTATTTCATATAGATGGGGTTGGGTTGTTTTACCTCTGAGTGGCACTTTTTTGCACAAAATGGCCAGTTAGCAACGACCTCAAGGACTTAGAGGTCGACCAACTGGTCAGCTATTAGAAGACAGATGGTAGCCTCCTGTCAAGGCTATCCAGCGTTTTTTAATATGCACAGGGTATGGGCCTCCCACACAAGGGGCCACAGTTAACATCTTATCTGCCTTTCCTAGCCCATCAGTGTCCCCTACTGACCATGTCAGGGTGTTTTGGGTTATAAATGTCAACACTGGCCCAGCTGGGATTCGAATCTGGGAACTGCAGATTTCGAGCTTGGCATAATATTGACTGAGCCACCCCACTGTCTTTCACATAGTTTTACCTTTAAGATGTGAATACATGTCCAAATGTTCATTTATAAGTGCTGTTTACGCTGCTTATTGTTGGTTCTTAGTCGAATCAATGTACAAGGCTGCAACTATCCACTGAAGGCACCCAGTAAATTACTTAGTTTAAACAAACTATTACTTCTACAAATGCCAGACTGGAGCAGTTTATGATGTTTTCAATTATTTCACTGATGCTGAGTTAATATTACGAGCAGATCTTAGTTTTGCTGTTACGGCACCATGGTCCCACTGATCCTGATAACTCATGGTTGCCTGAGTGGGAGAATTGAAAAGGAATGGAAAGGTAATTTTAAGAGATCTTGAGTAGAAATCCTAAAATTTAGATACAGAATACTTATAATTAACCAAAGAACAATTTTAAAACTGTCTAAATATTCACAGAGGGAAAGGGGTAGGCCAGAACAACTTTCAATGAGATTTTATTCATAAAACTTTCTGAAGTGCACCACTATACTCAGTTAATTTAACTATATGGGCTAACTCCTATCCACAGGAGTTAGCCCATAAAGTTAAATTGTCCACACAATCCTTCCCTGGAGAGTCTGCGCCAATGGCAGTCTTTGCCATGAAAACTATTCCTAAGTGAGTGGAATCTTCTAATTGTGCCCTCATAATTGCGAAATTATTGAATGGGCAGTGAGACCTTGAAATGCTATACAATGGCTGCTACAAGACACAAAATTTGCCAGTTAAAAACCAGTTAATTTTGGTGTTTAATTCTAATTTTAGAGGAATGTTTTTTGCCTATATTGAAGTACTTTTAAACAAAGACAGCTGGCTACAAATACATATTTGAAAATCAGCTGATAATTTTTGTTAGGTGGCAGAAGAAAAAACAATTGAACAAGATGGAAGAATGCTGAGCTCAAAATTAATAAGTACCTAAACTTTTGGTGAAAAAAAAAAAGCAGCATTTCGTAAGTCTGCATATAAAGATTCAATATACTACAAACATTTGATCATCAGAACTTAAATGCCGAAATTAATTTTTGAACAAAAAAACTAGTTGCATGAATGATACAAATACAAATTAAAAAAATCCAATTATGCTTTATTTATGTATAATTTCATTTATTCATAACTTTTTAATCTATCGGAACAATTTTAAATGAACATGATTTTCAGTTGTATGCTTTCAGAGAAATCTATGAATTACTGCATAGATTAAATTTTTTTATATATTATAGTTGCTTGTACTTATATTTTTGAAGAAAAAACAGGATATATTTCACAAATGAAATATGAAAAAAAAAAGATTGTAATAAGTACATATTTGTACATAATAAGAGACATTAGCTTAGTTTTTCAAAAATTCAAATTGTACATTTCTTATGTGGTATGGGCTCTTGTTCTTGACTGTCTCCCAGTGACCTGAATAATTCTTTACAAAAATGTGAGCAGTTAATATTTCTTAAATTTATAAATAACTGATATTTAATTTCCTTTAAATTTAACATAGATGTATATCATATTTGCTGCTTCATAGCCTGCTGAGCTGCTATACTTGGATTATTGACAGTTTCTCCTAGTGATTCAAGTAGTTCTTTACGATAATCATCAAAGTCACCATCTATTTCATCAATGTTTTGATTTTCAATTATCCACAACTGGCAGTTTGTTTCTCTGATTAGTCTTTCATCGTGAGTAACTATCACTACACCTAAAAATAAGCAAAGCTTGCATTAGTTCTATAATTGACAATTTCAATAAAAAATTATGAAAATTTTAAGATCTGTTACAAATATAAGAATTACAATTAATAGTAAATATATCTACCCAGTGCCACTGAAATATGAATATTCATGTGTTATAAAAGGGGCTAAATACAGGAGTATGGGGGCAAGGGGCCCTATAAGAATATGTCGGCAAGGGTAATAGAGGTAAAAAATTATTAAACTTTTGCATATTTTGGTGATTTTTTTAAAGAAATTCTTTAAAGACCTCCAAAACAGATGAAAACTGTTATCCTGTAGTCGAAATCCAGTCTCTTGTCTCCCCCCCTTCCAATGTGTTTTGGAATCTAGGCCTGGTTATAAATAAAAGTAAATGCCCCTTGTCAGCTTTTAAAACTTTTATAGAAAAATTAAACTAACAATAAAAGTACTGAATTAAAAAGGTATGATTTATATATATAGTTTAAACAAAGTTTGCCAAACAAGAGGGGAGCAGAGGTGTCTCAGTCTGTAGTGTGCAAGGCTCATATTCTCCAGTTCTCAGGTTCAAGTCCCAGCTGGGCTAGCATTGAGATTTATCTCTGGATAACTCCCCGCCCTGCCCTTGGTCAGTAGGGGACAGTGATAGGGTAGGGAAGGCCACATTGTCAGTAAGATGTGATGTAAAACTATGGCCAAGTGTGTGGAAGAGCCATACTCTATGTACTTTAAAGAACAACTGGATGGCCCTGACGAGAGGCTACCATCTGTCTCTTAACAGCTGTTCAGTGGGTCCCTACCTAACCTTCCGAGTCTCTGTCACCTGGATTACTGTGTGCAAAAAAGTACTGCTCAGAGGTAAAACAACCCAACCAATAGGAATTAGGGCCATAAAGATAAAATTTACTGTACTAAGATTTACACTGCTTGTTTAAAAAAAAAAATCAGAAACCATTTGTTTTTACCATAAATGATATACAGAGAAAAGATGATGTAAAGAAGGTCACGTCACTGCGAACTGATCCCTCAGCTACCTAAAATACAAGCAGCTCAGCCACTGGTCAACACTAGATTATAAGGTGGGAAAGAGTGATATAAACAACTTACAAAAAAGGATTGTTGGTGCTTAATGGGCTGTTGCAACCATAACTAAAAACTAAGGAAACTGCAGGACAGTCCAAGGCTATCATCTCTATGGTGTATACAAGATGTTTACATACAAGATGCTGACAGTCATTCAGTCATTTTCAATTATCCATGACTGGCAGTTTGTTTCTGTTATTAGTCTTTTGACAGTGTAATTGTAGCAATGTCTGATATACAGGAACCATAGAACATTACAGAGGCATGAGAGAACAATCAATGTTCACTGAATGGCCACTGCCTTCAGTATAATCAGAGAACAATTTATATTAATTTTAAATGTGCCAGTTAACACAGATATTTGTGACTTCACAGTTGTACACTATATGGAAACCTTTAGTGTCAGCTCAAAATTTGAAAAGTGAGGCTTCAGTGGTTCTCAACCTTTTTCCAGTACTATCCACCTGAATTTCCAAAGACATTTCATAACCCACATTTTTGGAAACACAAACCCAACTTTTTGGAAAACACAAAAATAAAACTACTGTCATTAAAATTTGTTTTTTGCTACTTGTCATATTTTAAGTATATTTGAAAAGCAAAAATTGCTTTATTATTCAATGAACATGGTCAAAAATAACTTTTACACTTTTCAACAAGGAACCTCCACACTTTTAACTTTTTAAGACAGAATCAATAAATCGCAATCAATGAGATCCTAAAGCTTGACATCCATTTACTAACAAGTCCATCCTTGGGACTGAAATCAAGGTATCATTACACTTGAGGCAAATTTTTTCGTGGCCCACCTTAATATTTTCATGACCCACAGGTTGAGAAACACTGTTGTAAAGGACTGGAAAAACATAGGGGGTGTGTATATACACTCATCCATCGATTTACATGGTAGATAGGTTATCGGAAATCACTGTGCAAATTGAAACCAACAACTTCTGTAAAATAGGGGGTAGGTTCTAAAAAAAAAACCTTGTTATGAATAAAAAGTACATTGAGAATTTTATTTATTCACATTCATCCCAAATTTCAGTTTAGCAGTAATTTTAAAAAGGCAGAAATTTTGATACTTGATTAACAAGTTTTTAATTTGGCTAACAATTATTGCAAATTAACTTTTTTCCTTGCAAAAACTACCTTCATAGATTGACCATCAAGCTCAATGAAGTCAAGGAATTCCTAGATGTATCAAAATTTAGTTTAATATTCAGTCTTTACAAGCTACTGTCACTTGATTTCTATAATACCATGCTTTACCAATTATGGAGAAAATTCTCTCAAGGTATTTATTACATGGGAAAGTGGAAAGATTTTATTTAAGTTTCATTAGTTCTTTTAATTGATCTTTTATAGATTACATTGAAAGATTTTTTTTCCATAGATTACTTGAAACATTGCACTTACACTTTTGAAAGGGGGGAAAAAAACCCTGCAATTTAAACTGCCTTATATATCGGCCGTCCCGTGGCCAAGTGGTTAGCATGCTTGGCTACTGATCTACGGGACCTGGGTTCGAGCCCCGGATAAGGCATGGATGTATGTGTCGTTTTTCTGCTGAGGTCCTGCCATCCTCTCAGGCCTTCTACTATGGAATATAAACTGGCAGGCTCCTGTCAGACCTCTGTGGCAAGCAGCTACTTGAGGGGGGTATTTATTTATTTATATATAAATGGTGGCAAAACTGATGCAGAGACTTAATAACTTGATGATGTTCTAACAACTGAACATTTTTCATAAAAACTGAGGTAATGGGAACTCTACATAAGACCAAAAGAATTAATGACAAACCCCAGAGCTAGGAGATGGCATATTCACATACAAAAACTTCAGGTCAAGCATGAAGAGATGGCAACTTGAGGAATTGTAAAGCATTACTGTATGCATATTTCAAAATGTAGCAGTTTACATTGGCAATTATTTCTATATTAAGGGTTTTGACAACTCAAGAATTTCCATTAATATTATCATTATCTATTATCCCTCATAACAAATATTACAGTAAAAACAAGATAGAAAATTACTCACCTCCTTCAAATTCAGTAATAGCCTCTGCTAAGGCATCAATAGATTCAATATCTAAATTATTTGTAGGTTCATCCTGCAAGAGATAGTTTTAAATCTTACTACTTGTAAAAAGTTATCACTTCAGGTTAAAGTATATTTACCAACTTAGAATAAAGTTTTGGGTTGTAATATTTAATGCTAGTTGAAGAAAGTTATTTAAATAATAACACCAAAATAAATAAGAATCATGTTATGTTAGGAAACTGTATTTAGTGATCAGTGGTGAAACATCCATGGGAGATAGGAAAACAACACTTCCCATATAATTAAATATATATACAGACACAAAATATAAACTTAATGTCATAAAAAGAAAGTATTTTCAAAACTTTTATGCCATTCTAAAACATGATATTTTGATAACAGTAATAACATAATTTCCTATTACAAAATAATGAACGGAACCATCTGCTTAGAGCAAGAAGAACAATGATGAGAAATTCTTTCCCCAATCATTTAACAAGAAAATGGGCACTGTAGTTGCAAGACAGCATTTGCAGAGTGCATGCTCCAGATCACTAACCAATGAAAGACAAGATGCAACTCTGGTGTCCTTACCCTTTGATAACAGATATTGTTGACTGAAATAATGAATATTATACTAACTGTTTAATTTTTAAAAACTTATACAATTTGGAAAAAAAGCATGTAAATGCTGCAGTGTGTAGTTTATCATACTATTTTAAGTGCTTCTAAAGAGTTTATTTATACAGCCGATTGTTATGAAGTGTTACTCTTGGAAATTTCATCAGATGTTCAAGCTCTGGTATGTTGGAGTATACATATGCTGCAATTTCAGACATATGGAACATTCATATGCTGGAGTATATGCATTCTTGATCCATTTTCTGTAGCTTGATCTATTCACTTACTGTACTAAGACAGAAAGGTGCAAATAATAAAAAGTGGATATGTATTTTATACAGATATATTTAAAACATTAAATTTATTTACTCATGTTACTTTGAGAAATATAAAAAAAAACAAAATACACGAGTTTTTCCTTGGTGCTATTAGTTTTGTTTGATAAGCATGATTACTATTATAGTAAAATATGAATATCATGTTTTAAAATAAATTTAGAAAAAATAGAACCAATTGAACTCAAAATTCTTAAATTATTGAGTAATGGAAAAGCAGAGTTGCTTTTGCTAATTGATTTTCCATTCAAAAAGCAATACTTCATCACTGGTACAATGTATAAATGGAAAAAATTAAAAATTTGTTTACATGAGATAATCAATATGTTGTTTCATTTGGACTTAATCATATTAATATATGTTTTTGTGATTCAATATTGCAAAATGCTATGCTTCTGTAAGGCAAAAATTTATTTTTACCAAAAAGTACACACTAATCAGACTTCAATCAAGTTTTTGTGGAAAACATTTCCCAACATACAGGATTCAAACCCACATCTCTCCAGAAACATGCCAGAGTATTCTAACTGTTGAACTAATGCCAGCTCAGTCTTTTTTCCACTAATTATGACTTCACTCTTCCTGTGATTTTTGGGCAACTCCATTTGACACCATCTATGTTCTCAGGTGGCAACTATTTCTTTTTAGTGCACTCAGTAAGATGGAAATAAATAATGAAGTCACATCACACTATTTAGTATTATTAATGATTTAAACAATAATTGATAATCTCAGCATTACCTGTTGACATTTAAATGTCTATATATATCAATAAATGTTTTTGTGGTAAAAATTTCGCGACATATGGGATTCGAAACTGTATCTCTCTAGGAACATGCCAGAGTATTCTTTTTCCACTAATCATGATTTTCTTTCTTCCTGTGTTTTTTGCGTTCTGGAGAGATGCGGGTTTGAATCCAATATTATCAATGAAATTTTTTTCACAAAAACATTTATTGATTTATAAGATGTTTAAACATCAACAGGTAATGCTGAGATAATCAATTATTGTTTAAATCATTAATAATGTTAAATAGCATGATGTGACTTCATTATTCATTTCCATCTTACTCAGCACACTAAAAAGAAACAGTTGCCACCTGGTATCATAGATGGTGCCAAATGGAGGTGCCCAAATATCATGGGAAGGGTGAAAGTCATAATTAGCGGAAAAAAGATTGAGCTGGCATTAGTTCAATGGTTAGCATACTCTGGTATGTTTATGGAGAGATGTAGGTTCAAATCCTATAGATTAGCAAAATTTTTTCCACAAAAACATTATTGATTTTTAGATGTTTAAACATCAACAAGTAACACTTAGATTATCAATTATTGTTTATATCAGACTTGTTAGCTATTTTGTAATGTAATTTAAAATTTGTGTTGTCACTGATTGCAATTAAACAACCTTTTTCCTGTAACTAAAACAGTGTCATTTTTATGAAAAATTGATAAAGAATATTAGTTATTAATAAATACATAATGAATTCTTATAATAACATATTAATAAAGAAGCTGCTTATGTATTTTTGCTCAGGGAAACATTTTTTTTTATAAAAAGTTACATCCATAAATGTCACATTCCATAAGAATATATATATATGCTGATATATATATATATTGCATAACACTTAAACATACTAAGATTTAAGAATTCACTACAATATTTTTTAGTCACTAGGGAAATAAAAAAAAAAGAGAGAAACACTATTCTGAAACTAGTAATAAGCAGAGAAGGGGAAACCCGCTTAATTCTGAACAAAAATAAAATGTGAAGTTGAGATTATAAGTCAAAGATTTACATAGTTCCCTTTATTAAGATACAGCTAAAAATATTTTCAGTGCACAAGTTTACACTCTATTCAAATTCATATGTTTCTGTTAAGTATAACACTGTTTCTCATTTCCTTCTTGGTGGATCCTGTTTTTTAGGTACAAAACTAGTTAGAAGGCACATAAGTATTTATAAATTAAATCTCAGCCTTATAGAAAAAAGTTACATATAAGAAGTAATAAGGACTTAAATATTCAGTTACTTTACATATAAATGATTCCAATACTAAACTTGATTAATAGCAGTACTCTAGTTATACCTTGGCAGGAATTGAAGCACAAATAAGCTTTTTATGGATAACATGCAAACAAATAGTGGGTTACTCAATTGAGGTTACGTGGACTCAATAGCTCTTATAGAAAGTCTTTTAAAGGACTATAGTTTTTTCTCCACATACTTTTATTATTACCTATTTGTAGACAACCACTAATTATACTTAATGCTGAAGAATATTTGCTAAAAAGGACAACTGATATACATGTAAATCATAATACTTAATCACAAAAAAATTCACATTCCTTAATTATATTTTTAAATGTGTATGCAATATATAGATTACTTACTAATATCAGAACATCAGGAGCTCTAAGACATAATTCAGCAAGTGCTACTCTTGCTTTCTGACCTCCAGATAAATCACTGTTCTTGATTGTATGGGCATGACTTACAAGTCCATAACTTCCAAGTTGTTTACGAGCATCTTGATAATTAAGATTAAACAGCCGCTGACAAAAAAAAAAAATTATTAGAACTGTTTATAAAAATATTTATAAAATTTATTCAATATTGCAAAATGCTTCTGTAAGGCAAAAATTTATTTTTACCAAAAAGTACACACTAATCAGACTTCAATCAAGTTGTACAGAATTTAAAGTTTTAAAATTAAATATATTAATAAAGTTAAAAATGGTTATACTTACTTGTAAATATTCAACTGGACTTTCATCAAGATTTAGCTGTTCACCAGAATGCTGATCAAATTTGCCTATTCGCTGTAATATAAAAGATATAGCATATAGTAGAAGAAAGGTAAGATTCTTATCTGATAAATATTTTCTATTCCAACAAAAGTTTGCTGTTAATATTTTCATATGAAAAACAATAAATAAATTATCCCTCTTTAACATTATTCCTGCAATATTAATAAACAAAAGCTGTAGTATCTTTCTGACTGCTGTAATTAAAATTATGTGCAATTCACTTACAGTCCTTTGCCCCACCTCATTTTTCAAACATGGCTGGGTTCTCTTACAGCTGGTAAGGGTGGGGTATAAATTGTGTATTTTTTAGTTTCTGTAACACTGAATTGTTATTTTCATGTCAAGAGACTGGGTTACAGCCTTTGATGTAGTGTGGATTACCTATGAGAGGAACTCAATGATCAAAGCTGCACCCCTTCATCCCCACTAGCTGGGTTCCTTTCCAGCCAGTCACATTTAAAAAGGTAAGTGGGTTGGATTGCTTTACCACTGAGGTCACCTTTTTGCACATTATAGGCAGTTCAGGTCACAAGGACTCAGGGCTCAGAGAAGATTGGGGGAAGGGGATCCACTGTACAACTGTTAGAATACAGATGGAAGCCTCCTGTCAAGGACATCCAGTGTGTTCTTTAACGTCATAGGATATGGTTCTCCTGCACATGGGGACATGGCTCAATGTTCCATTTGACAGAATGGCAACCTTTCCAGGCCCATTGTTTTCCCTTGCTGACTGAGGTCAGAGTAGGGGTTTAGCAGAGATAAATCTCAATGCTGACATAGGTGGGACGTGAACTTGTGGACTTCAGATTACAAGCCTGGTGTGTTACCAACTGAACCCTGCTCCAAGGTAAGCGAGGTGAGACAATGTTAGAAGACTAAGTAAATTGCATATAATTTTAGTTATGGCAGGCAGAAAAGTACTGAAAGTTTTTTTCAATATTACAGGAATAATGTTAAAAAAACCAAACTGATCTGAACTTAAAAAAGCACAAAGGTAACATTCAAACCTAGCCTACAGCAAGGATAAGCTTGAGTACATTTCCATGAGCTAAATCATAGGTGGACACAATTCTTGAAGATTGATTTCCTTTAGATGCTGATTCTTAAAAGAATCATCCACAAATATGTAGACGAGTTGTTCTGGTCCATAAAAAGAATGATGTGTTTTGATGAAAGACTAAAGTTACATTTATGTCAGGACATGTTTCAAAATTTATCACATGGATGAGAACTAAATACTGTTATGCCACAGTAATATTAATAATGATATAAAAATATTAAAATAGCCATAATTTATTTAGTATACAATTTTTGGATGAATATTTTGATTTTATATGTTTAGCTGTTGTAATAATTAAAAATAAAGTATATATATTATTTTAGTACAAAATTTTTATAAAAAGTGACCTAACTGTGAAACCTAAAGATTAAATGAACACTTAAAGGGTTAAACTGTATGACCAAAGCATTTTGTAAACTAGACTAATTGTTTCAAATGTAAATTTCTCTACATTGTGATTCCACATTTGGTGACAACTTTTTCATTCTTACTTTAATAATTCTAAACGAAACATAGATGCTGTCAATGGGCACAAGTAAAGATTGATATTCCAACACAAATCTACCTTGGTGTGCAGTGATACTGCAGTTGCCAGCATTTGGGTTGGAGTCCTGGGATGGCATGGTTGTATGTTGTACATGCATTTGTATATTGTACGAGAAATCAGAGCAAACTCTAACATAGCTTCTGTTATCTCTGCCATTTAAAAAATATATATTTAAAGGATTAAAGACAGTCACAATATTTAATATTTTAATAGAAACATAATTTGCTATACATATGCACTAAACTCACCAGTCTATGGTTTTTTCTTTGTTCCCCAGTGACCTAGGCAAGAATAAAAATAAAAAACATAAATATAATAACACAATAATTAAAAAATTACTATTTAACTCCCCCCTCCCACCACAAAAAACACTATTTTTTAGTGCTTAACACATTGAACAATTACTTTCTAAGTTGGGAAGGCACAATTAATAATGCCTAAAAATATATTTCCAATAAATACACATATTAAGATATTTAAATTTAAACTATAGAATAAAGCAATCTCTTCTGTTGTTAACTTGATAATTAGTTATGAAAAAATTCATAGCTTAATGCTTTAAATACATCAGGGACATACTGTCAGCTGCATTAGAGAAAAAAATACTGCTCATGTGAATTTGAAATGAATAAAAAAGAAAAGTGTAATTAAAAAAAAAAACTGACTGGCCCCTATGACACTAACCACAGAGTAAAAACAATGCATAACACATTTTTCATATTATTTGGTAAAACAATTATTACTAATAAAAGTGTCATAATCCACAGACAAATTATTTACAAGCAAATCTTCCTGCTCACTTCAGTGCTATGGGTTGCCTGACATGAATTTTATACAACCAGAAGCATCAAATTAGTTGTTGGCCTTAATAAGTGCAATTTTTCTTTGTTTATTAAGAAATACTTGTAATTTGACCAACAGATAGAACACTATTTTCCTCAAATTTTCATAATTTTAATGTCTTGTGACTGCTACATTACCATAGCAGTAAAAAATATTTTCAGAAGCACAGGAATTAGCATTGACAATACTCAAGTTTACTCAAAGTTCATTTCACATTCTCATTTAACTGCATTGCCAATTTTGATGGAAGTATAATTTTAAGTTAGTAGAAAAGCCTGGTCTTGGCTGAGATGGAATGCAACTTGCAACCTTCTAATCAGAAGGTCATGGGATCACTACTTAACTAATATCTACAATGTGCTGGTTAAGATAAAAATATTTTTGCTAACTCAAAACTGATTACTGTTTACTTGTTTCAACAAGCAGTTTTCACTCTCACTTGTATTAACTGAAGTAGCTACATATGTTTGTGTGACAACAGGCATTATATTGCTGGGATAAATCCAGAAAATGACAGTTATCATTTTGTAAATAATAATATTCTATAGTTCATATACTGTAGTAGAAGGTCTGTGAGGATGGCAAGATCTCAGAAGAAAAACAACACAAACATCCATGCCTTACCTGTGACTTGAACCCATGTCCTGTTAATCAGTATTCAAGCATGCTAACCATTCGGCCCCACAATGAACATTGTGATGAAATTATAATGGTTTAGAACAGGAATGTGTAACCTACAGCCATGAGTCATATCTGATCTAGGTTTATCAATTGTCTTTTCTTTATAAATAATGTTTTTACTACTTTCTTAGAGTCAAAATGTCTTTTCTTTCATGAAAAATCATAGATGGAAGAAAATTTTGTAAGTTCTAATTTCTGGTCCACACATGACACCTCGTTGCAGCTGAGCATGTTTGTTTCATGCAACTGCTTCAGTAAACATGCTTTCAGATTTCAGAAAATTTTTAGCTGGTAAAAGATCAAGAGTACAGATAGGCAAATCTCATAGAACCCATTGCTATAATGAAATGACTGCAGTGCCTCTTTTGGTCAGGCCCCAAACTTTCAAGGCACCATCCATCTTCTCATTTTAGTACAACTTTTAATACAAATACTGCTCATGAGTTTATACAAAAACCATCTTCTCAATTTAGTACAACATTTTAGTACAAATGAATGCAGATTATGTTTCATTTTGAATATTGCATTAGCATTAAATTAATTACAATTCTAAATTAAATTGGAAAGTAATAATGCATTGAATATTTAATGTATATATGTGTTTTGGGTAAAAGAAAGCAAAAAAAAAAGCATAGTTTTTGAAAACACAAGAACAACAAAATATTGGACACCTGGTGTGATGGTTTACCCATTCACTTTTACTTAACCAGTTTTACTTTATTTGCATCATATTTATCATTTTGGGGATTATTATTTCATTTTTTGGATTGATTGCAATTCTTACTTCTGAGCCATCGGTCATTCCGTCTGAAAGGTCAGAGTTGCGCATGCTCAACTCCGACCTTTTGATTGCCAGCTATTAATGCGTGCATGTAGGACACAACCCCTCTTGCATCATAGCTAGCGCAATTGTCAGATTATGCAAATGTTTTCCCGATGTGCAACAGACACATGCCAGATTTGTATGCAGCATGTTATAACTAAGTGACATTAGGTCAGAGTCATTATGTGAGAAGTGTAGTCAGATTTAGTAGATATGTAGGAGTCAGAATTAGTATTGTGGGAGAGAGAGAAATGGTATTGTTAGTAGTATGTGTTGTGTAAATAGAAAGAGTTGTTAGTAGAGATTTAGATAGATGTGAAGTTGTTAGTACTCCAACTTTTGTATTCCATCAACTGAGGGTGAGTCTTTGAATTTTTTGGAAATAAACTTTGTTTTAGAAACTTTTGAATTTTTGCTATTTTTCTCTTGAGCAACTCTCTCGATTCTTTTAGATTTAAACTTTAATTAAACTTCACAATCCTTTTTGAAATCTTACTCAATAAGTAATGCTAGACAAATACCTAACGGACCCTATTTCAACTTTATTTGGCATGTTATCATTGCCTAGAATCTGACAAAGCTATCCAGAATTTTGAATAAATTTGGATCAGACAAAAGGTCCAACTTTAAAAGTTAAAAATCTTTGGAGCGTTACACTGGTATTGAACCAGACCTTTGCATTATGAATCAAGTGACATTGCCCTACACTAAGCACTACTTCCATAATGCCTTGTTAAAATAAGTTATTAGTATTGCATTGTAGGTCAAATGCTCATGATGTTATATTTTCATACCTAAATGTCCTTCCTTGACAAAATAAAATGATAGCAACCCTATCTGACCTGTCAGATTTCTTTTGCTTGCTGAGTGGATGTAGAAATATTTTTTGCAAGGTTACACACTGGCATTCAATTTATATTCATTCTTAAAAAGAAACTGTAGGATGAGTCTGAATTCAGTCAGCATATTGTAGATACAAGCAGTTTGACCCAAGATTCATAATAATTGTATCAAAAACAAAGTTGAACAACTATTTCAAAATTTTTATACAGCTTATTATAATGCAATGATGTTCTGGCCTATGATTGAAAAATGGCTTGTTCTGCTAGCATGACATAATAACTGATACTCTGTCTAGATATTTACAACAGAAATATCCTGAATTTACTCAATTTCTTTTTACAGTGTAGCAAATTGAGATTTCCCGCTTGGAACAAACAACATATTCACTAATGAACTGTTATTGTTAGTTGTTTTTATCACTGAACTTGCAGGATAAATAATAGATCCTCCTGAGAATTATGCAAAAAAAAAAATAGCTAATTGCATTACTTCAACTGTATTATAAATGGAAAAGGAAGTTATGCATTTGAGTACTCAATGAATTAATATCACCTCCCTACGTTATATAAGTGGAAGCTAACTTCGAAGCTCTATAATTTCTAAACTAAGGGTTTTATGAGAAAATGTAATGGTACATAAATTAAAGATCTCAATCAAATCTACCTAAATCTCGATTTTCCACAATATTCCCTTAGAACTTAAAGAGTTATGGAAGTCTGAATATTTAACAGCAGCAATGTTTACGTTAAAATTTAACTCATTCAAATTATAATTAACTTCTAAGAACTATTATCTCACACCATTTAATACAATAGATGTATATTTAAAAAATTAATGCAAATAATTTTTGAATATTTTTAAATTTTCTTAAGACTTGCATTGTTGCTGTTAAATATTTAAAGTTCATAACTCTTTAAGTACAAAGCAAACATTATTGGAAATCGGGATTTAGATAGATTTGATTGAGTCTTTAAATTATCTTAGGTTACATTTTCCCACAAAACGCTTAGTTTAGAAGTTATAGAGCTTCAAAGTTAGCTTCCACTTATATAACATGGAGGGAGGTGGTCATAATTTAGTGAGCACTCAGTGTAAAAGCACGAAGTGTTTTTTGGTAGCGCAGGAGCAGAATTACTTCAGTGAAAAAATATTGATAATGATGACAATTAGGAACTATAAAAGGACATCTTTCTGAGTAACTCCAAATAATCTCACACCCTGAATATATATACTGAAAGGACAATTTATTATACACACCCACCTAATAACATATGGGTGCACCTTTCACCCTCACAACAGCAGCATGTTGTGGCATGGACTCCACCAGGTGTTAAAAATGTTTGGATGGTATTGTGGCCCACAATTGAAGGACAGCCATCTGCAAAGCACCAAGAGTTGCTGGTGGTGGGTTTTGGACTAGAATGCAATCACATAGTTACATCACATTAATCTCTACAACGTCCCACAGATGTTCAATAGGGTTGAAATATGGAGTGTGAGAAGGCCATTTAAGTGTTGTGAACTCACTGAAATGCTCCTGCAACTAGTTTTTCACCAAATGCGACCAATGAGATGAGGTGTTGTCTTGTTGAAAGAAGGCAACCTGCTGTGGGAAAATGGATAGCCAGAGTAGGTGATCAGAGAGTATGCCAACAAAGCCTTGTGCAGTGATGGTGGTATCAATAAATATAAAAGACCCCAACATAGCTCACATAAACATGACCCAGAACATTACACTGCCTCCACTGGCCTGTAACACCCCAACTTGACAATTAGGGTCCATGGCCTAGTTTAGTCTATGCCACACACACAACCTCCTGCCAGTGTGTTGTAGTTGGAAGCTTGATTCATCAGAACAAGCACTTGTTTCTTCTTCCACGATCCATTGGCAATGTCTCTTTGCCTACCCAGTCTCATAGCGCAGTGACATGCTGCTAACAAGGATACTCAACATGCCATAGCTCAGTTATGTCATTGTACTTCAAATGGTCTTTGCATAAACCTTCATAGTTACATTATTATAGCTAGCCATTATTGAAGGCTGATGTTATTTGCACTGTGGCATGCCATTTTGATCTTACAATATGGAGAGGCAGTGCTTACCTTGAACATCAATGACCACATTTCCCCTGATAGCTGCACATAGAAATACCAGATGTTCGGCAGTCATGAATGTGGAGTCCCCATCTTCCTCGCACCAACTATCTGCCCATGATTAAACTTGCTCATTTCACTTGAGTTTACCCATCACAGGTATGCTATATAGCAGGCAGGTATTTAACCTATTTATAGACCACAAGGGGTTTCAGCTGGCAGCAATATTGTGGCAGAGTATGGCAGGTTTGTGGAGGGGTGTGGTGTGTATAATAAATTGTGCTTTCAGTGTATATCACTCTAGCCCAGTGGTATTAGTTGCAGAGATATTGGATAACACAACTACTTAGCAAATTTGAATGTTAGACTGAAAATTCCCAACTTTTATAGATATTAACAAGATACTGCAAGTATATTTATTTCAGTATTAAATATTAGTTATTAAGCACTTCTATATCTTTACTGCAGCTCTTCCAGGCATAAAAAATACTACATGAAAGAAGAATCATATAATACTGTAGTAAAGCTAACAATAAAAAGATTTAATAAAATTTATGCATATGTAAATTTTTAAAACAAAATGCAGAAAGCTTTCATTACAGAAATTCATTTCTTACCGGGGATAGCTCTCCAGTCAACAGCCTTAAAAATGTAGTTTTGCCAACTCCATTGGGGCCTACAATAGCAACTGTAAAAAATAGAGATAATAAGGAACTATCATGAAAAAGAAAACTAAAAATAATTATATAACATTAGTCTGAAAAAAAAACTTGCATAATTCTATTACTTTTTAAAGTTATGTTTAAATTCCTGCACTTGAAATCATGAAAATTTTGCTTTAATATGGAAATTTGCATGAAAATTTAATGAAAACCATACTTGGAATATCATGTACATACTTTTAACAAATTAAGGTACAGGTACAATGCATTTGTCATTACTGTACCATTTGCTACTAAACAAGTAACTTGAGCGTCATATGCAAATCACTAGGCATTAAATTCTAGTGTGCTGCTTCCATACATTATCAATGAAAGCTGTAGATAACTGAACTCTTGTCATTTAAAGTGAAAAACTTATTTATATTCCGATTAATATTTCATTATTTATCACATTACTGTATTCATTACTGTATTAATATTTCACCCCCAAAATTCCTTTCTGTTATGGGGTATGTGGCAAATTTAAGGCTCTAAGTCACTGGTGCTCAAAATTCAAGGATAATATATTTCAAAAAGCCCAACGGAATAACATGAAATGCAGTGGCATGTAAATTTAGCAATGTGAAAGAAGCAAATATGTGTATATTTAATTAACATGATTATGAGTGTGCAAATTATGGTTGCACACTCATAATTTTATGTGAATGTCATAAAGTTATCACTGGAAACGATGAAAATGATAATTAGAAAACTCTTTTTCAATTTGATTGGTATGAATGAAATGTTATAATTCGCATTTTTCAAATACTTAGTTTGTAATACATACAGGGTGTCTCAAAAATATAGGTACAAACTTTTAGGGGAGGTAGATAACATCTAAAGGAATGAGAATTGCATAGGAACCAATAACCAGAAACGTGGGAAATTGGTAGGGGCCATTCATGGGAAAGTGGTAGCAGAGGTACAAGATCTGAAAGGACACAAGGTAGTGATTAATGGGAAAACGTTTATTGGACATAATTATTACAAATGGCATACTAGATGATACATTTCATAATATTACAGCAGATGCTTGAAGTTTCCACCATGAGACGCGATGCATGCGCGACACTGATGGAGCATTGATTGCCAGACATGATCAAACACATCTGGAGTTTCTTTGACAGTAGCAGCAGTGCAGACGAGCCTTGCCAGGAGATCCATGCCAGACTCCACAGGCGATTCATACACGGTAGCTTTGAGGGCCCCCCACAGAAAGAAATCAACACTTATTAAATCAGGTGATCGTTGCCCAAAAGACATGTTAAAATGTGCACAAACATACCTTCCATAATGGGAAGGCGCCTCATCATGTTGAAACCACATGTTGCATCTCACATTTGCTGGAACTTGGGCAAGTAAGCCGGGTAGAACCTGTTCCAGAAGGATCAGATACTTCGTGGAGGTCATGCAGGATGGTAAATGGTGTGGCCCGACTAAGCAGTCACTGACCAAACCTGCCCAGACATTTCCTGTGAAACGATGCTGTGCTGCATGGGTGCGCACACCGTGGGGGTTCTCGTGAGCCCATAAATGTGCGTGTGCTGATTGAATACACCATCCCGAGTGAAACTGGCCTCATCAGTAAACAAAACATAAGCTGGGAAATTCATATCTTGGGCACTTTCTTGGAGATACCACTGCGCAAAACGCACACGTGCAGGATGATCTGCGGGAAGAAGTAACTGAACCCTTTGGAGATGAAAGGGGTGTAAGGACTCGCTGTGCAAAACATGTTGTACACTGCAACGAGACACTCCTAAGGCAGAGGCAACAGCATGTGTGCTGGTACTAGGATTAGTCTCCACGGCATCCAACACACTTTCTTTTATGGCAGGAGTATGCGTAGATCGTGGCTTGCCCTCACTTCTATTACCTCTTAATGACCCATAATCACACAAATTTTGATGCACACACACAAACAAATGGTGGCCTGGTACATGTCTGTGTAGGAAGCGTTCTTAATACATTTGTTGAGCGGCTCGTCCATTGCCCTTGGCTATTCCATACACTAAGTGCATGTCTGCCAACTCCCTGCTCGAATACCTTTGCATGCTCTTCGTCAGCCAACTAGAGCTCGAATGAGGAAATCTGAAATTTCCCCTCTAGTGCACTGATGAACAGCACCGCCTATTAACTTATGGTGATGTTTCCGATTATGGGTTCCTATGCAATTCTTATTCCTTTAGATGTTATCTACCTCCCCTAAAAGTTTGTACCTATATTTTTGAGACACCCTATATATCTTTACAGATCACTAAATATGAAAAGGCAGAGCTGTTATCGAGTTTTACAAATAATATTATAGAATAGAAATTTGAAAAATTAGTGGTAGTTTTTAAGAGATATTCCATTGACAGCAATAACTACCCACTTTTCTGAGCGAGGTGTGGGAAATGCAACTTTTTAGATTTAAGAATTAAAAGCAGAATACTTTTATGTTGTATAATCTATATAATAAAAGAAGGTATGTGTCTGTGGCAGCCATAACTCATCAGGAAATCAACATAAATGCTTCGAAGTTTCAGAGAATGTTTCTGGTTGTGGTCCAGATTGCAGTGCCAAATTTCAAGTTGAAAGTCCAAATGGGGGCTTGCTAGAAGCAAAAACATTTACCATGCCATTCCTACAGAAAAGAAGAATCACTGTCAAATTTATTGTTGCCATTTACTGCTCCCTAACTGTGAATGTAAAGAGTTAAGATAGCGTTTAAATCTGCTGCTGTTGCCAGATTCCCCACTTTTCCAAAGGTATTATTGAGGCTTTCCATTACAGCTAGGGACCTGATATTCCAACCCAACATGGGGTCAGGCAGGGGGAATTCGCCTACGAAATTTTGGATCTTCCGGTAAAGTACGTCGGGAATTACAGAATGCCTAAATCTGTCCGGTAAAGTACATCAGGAATTACAGAATGCCTAAATCTGACAAAATAAATATATTGATCATTTCCCATGGGTTCTGAGAGCATGTGCTGAGTCAGCAATGACCTTTGTAACACTGGGAAATTCATGTTCAAACTGTACTAAAATGTCGGGGGAGGGGAGGACTTACGAAACTAACCTATAGTGCAGGAAACAACAAATTATGCAGATTAAAAGTGAGAGACAGTCTGTCTCAATTTGTGTAGAAATGAAGCCACAGGCCAAGTGGGAATCTGATTTTTAAACCAATCACCGGGGCACATTGTGCAGAAAATTTGGAGCATATAGACGAATATCATGGGAGTCATAAGGGAACAAAATCTGTGGTAACAGAAATAAAAATTTTGATAGCTTACGCAGAAACTAAGCCACGGGCTATGAGAGAGCTTGCTGATGTCAACAACGATCCAAGCAAACACCGGGCAAATTTCTTCCTGTTGAAAATCTGTGCTGAAGTGTCGGGGGGCAGATACTGACAATAAATTTTGTCAGTTAGTGCAGTGAAAATAAGAATATACAGTACCCGGGCAGTGTAGGGTACTGTTCAGCTAGTTACTAATAAAATACTATTTGCATTTTTCCCATCATCTGCTAGCTCAAATTAAAACTTTTAAGGAATGAAACAGTAGGTAAAGGAAAAACTTCATTCTCTTTGAAAACGAGATTTTCATATACACCAGAGGCAATATGCAGTCTTCACGTAATGATAACTATTGTGATACTACTGTATATCGTAAAAAAACATATATTCCCACATATATACCAGCTGATTCCGCACATCCATTAAGGTACGAAAAATCTAGCATTTTACCATTATATATCAGGGCTTACAGATACTGCTCCGAGGCTTTAACTTTTGCCACTGAAATAGAATATATTACTAAAACTGCCCAAGAAGCAGGATATACTAAACAACAATTAAAAAGATGGCAACATAATGCTAAATTCATTGTCTTAAAAAACTCTCAATTAATCCCAAATCAGGAAGTAAAACAACAAATCTATGCACACAGCTTCCCTTACATGACAGGCATTTCGAAAACATTACACACTACATTAAAAAAATATAATATTGTGTTACCTACAACAGTTAATAATACAATTAAAAACTTATTAATTAATGATCGAGACACAAAATTACCTACTGGCGGAGTTTATCAACTTAATATACCCGACCCCTTAAATTTACTAGACGGAAAGAATAAATACATAGGTAAAACCCATAGACAATATGCTGATCGCATGAAAGAGCATCGATCTGATTTAATTAAACAACTTCCATACACAGCTTATGCGCAAACTATAATAGAAAATAAAATTCAAATAAATAAAGTACAATATAAACCCTTAATTGCTCCTAGGACTAACTTCCAGTTGAATTACGCTGAAAAGATGCTAATCCACACACAACGTCATAATTTATGCAATACTGACATAGCACCCATTCCATCTGCTTGGAACCTTCTCCTAAACACCCAATCATCAAACATCACGTAATATCACATGATCGACAACGTAGGAACTGGGATACGTAAAAGTAACACGCTACTCGTAACACCACCAGAGCCTGATGACGCTGTAATATGTAACTATGGAGAAACGTGCGTAACTCAAATGAACTGTTGGAGCGCCGATAAAATGTTCGCTCTCTTAACATCGGAGGCAGGGGTATGAAAGTAGTTCTATCCTGTTTTTATACTTGTGCTATCGGTTTTTAAAATGTTTAAAAGTACGCATCTATGTGTCAAACAGTAATGACAGTGCATTTTGTGGATCCACCTGTAATATACACCAGTGATACAGAAGCAAGTGCTGCAAATCAAGTAAGAAATTTCCCTCAGAATAACTAATTATTGGTACAACCACAGCTTTAAGTACTCTATTGTTGCAAGTAATATAGATGATGCATGGTTTCATTGGGAAAACACCGGCACATCTGAAGGACTATGCATACGGAGTAATAACTTAGCTGCAATACGACTGTACTACATTATTATGAGACGACATCTATAACATCAAGCCCTTGAGGACTGGTTTCTTGTTAACGGCATCTTAATTGCTTTCTTTATCATCAAAGACTGTTCACAAAGTCTGATACAGCAATTTTATGTCATGTTAGACATTTAATGTGCCTCTGCAAGTAGATTAACCAGCCACTATCACTGGTAAATATCAATATTTGTCAACTAACCTAGTTTACTTTATGTAAATATAAGGAATTACTTAGATTGATTGACAAAATTTTGGATCAAATATAGTTGTAATATATGTATTACAAGGATATTTTATAAGCACTTCTTGTGTTTGAGGATAGGTAATTTTATACAATTTACTGTACAGCTTTTATTGTGATTTTACTAAACTTTTGTCTTCTAGTTATATAAATTTTTCAAAATAATGAATCGAAAGACGACATTCATTTGGAAATGAGTTTAAAAATGTTATTTTCTCAAAAGAAAAATCATTAGAGTATATAACAAGGCCACTGAATGAATTTTTGTGCCTTACAGAGTGAATGATGTGCCACTGGAAAAAAGGACATTTTCTGTTATTATTTTAATGGCAAGTTCAAAAATATGAAATCAATATTTTTTTACACAATTCTTGGTGAACCATTTATTAAGTTATTATTATTAAAGAGGAAACAATTATGCATTTTCCCCTTATCCCAAATGGCATAAAAAATGGCTTTAAGAAAAATGAGACATTAAATAATGGTTTATTCTGAATTTGCATTTATTATAAGACAATCAACTCAAAATTCCCTTGGGGGTAAACAGAAGGTAGTTAAAATAACAAGTTTATAACTATCTCATTTTTATTGCTTGCTCATCTGAACATTACAGAAACAAAACTAAACAAAATTCTAAATGATCATATTTATGTTTATTAAAAGAAACAGTATAGAGTAACTGTAATTCCAACAAAACATAAATCATTATATTTTAATTACATATGTGCACAACAAATACACCTATCCCTCGATTTACACGGTACTCAGTTCACACAATTTTGACTTTGCACGGTCAAAAAATGCAACCAGTTTCGATTTACACGGTACTGACTGAGACGTACATAGAAAGGAAATCTCAGTCAGTACCGTGTAAATCAAAACTGGTTGCATTTTTTGACCATGCAAAGCCAAAATTGTGTGAACTGAGTACCGTTTAAATCGAGGGATAGGTGTATAACAATATTTTAAGAACCAAACATGTCAAAAGATTATCAATTACCTCTAGACGACATATCGATACCAAAATCTAAATTCCGAAACAAGTATGGTTGAGAAGAATAAGCAAAATCAACATCTGTTCAAAATAAAACACAAATTAGAATTGCATCAGATTAATATATTTATATAGAATGATTTACAAATACCACATGCTTAAATGTAGTTAGTGGAAACTACTGATTTAACTAAAAAATAAACTATCTAAAGTACTCTATTTGTGGAAATGTCTATATTGCAGTAAACAACAAACAAAATGAGTTGTATTTTCTTCACAAAAAATTTAACTATTGGCTGACAATTACCTTACCATCAGGACAAAAATGGTAAAAAAATAACTCAAATAAAATTCAAATTTAGTATGAGTAATGAGGGGAAAAAGTTTTTTTTATCATTGCTATTCATGCTGTTCTCAAACTGTCCCACTCTAAATTCCTTCTCCTCCTTAGATCCAGTTTCTTACTCTTTTGATTTTTACTATGCAAATATTTCTATTCAACTGTTTACTTGAAGTGTCATACTCATTAAATTTATTTTATAATTTCTATACTTCTGGGCTTCTGTTGAGGGAAAATCTTTCACTATGTTTTCTGTTTGTGGGTTGACAGTCCAAAGTGAATAGATTCACAGAATACGTTTTATCAGTTGGTGGATAATCCTGATCAGAGGCTATGGCAGATATCTAAACTCTTGCTTCTACAAATATTGTCAAATCTATATTGGAGGAAGTCTTCCAGTGTAGATGGCTTCAGTCTTTAGCAGTGGAAGAACAGTCTTTGCCCCAGGCCTGCAATTAGGGGGCTTTTTGATATTGTCAGCACTTCCTTTCTCATAAACATAGTTTCTTTAAACATCCCACTAACCATTTTCTTTCCACAGGTAGTTGGAATGTGAAGAATCTGCACAGAGCTTATTCTCTTGATGTCTTCACACAAGAATTCCAGAATTATAACTTAGATATTCTTGGCTTCCAAGAGACCAGATGGACAGATAAAGGCAAGATTTTTTTAAAATAATTTTAAATTTCTCTTTTTCAGGGAAGGAAGATATATTAAGCATCTCTAAGGTGTAGATTTGCTTCTCAGTAGACATGCTAGTGATCCTCTTCTAGGATATGAGTGCATTAATAAAAGGTTTCTTACAACAAAATTTCAAACAAGCATTAAAGACTTGAATGTTATCTATTGTTATGTTCCCACTGAAGATTGAAGATGAGGATGAGAAAGACAGGTTTTAAGGGTAACTTCAGGATATTATGAATTCTGTCAAGAAAGGAGCTATTACCCTTGTTCTAGGTGACTTCAATGCTAAATTGATACTGACTCTGACCTTTGGGAAGGGGTGAGATTTTCCAAAGGGATCTTTGGAAAGGTCTCTTTGGTATTGGTAGCTGCAATGGCAATGTCTCCTACAAGTAAGTAAACTTAATGGTTTGAGAATAACTAACACTTATTACAAACACCGCAACACACATAAGTGCACCTGGTTTTCACCAGATGGGCAGCATAAGAATATGACTGATTATATATTAATTAACAGCAAATGAGTTCGTTCTGTTAGGAATACTAGGTCATATAGGGAAGCTGACATTGGATCTGACCATTACATTGTTAAAAGTGTTCTTGCAACTTAAACTTAAGTGTTGTGCTAAGGTTAAGAAAGTTACCTTTAACATTGAAGTTCTGAAGAAACCAGTTATAGCTAAAGCTTACCATGATCACTTACTTATCATTATGACAGTCATGGTGTGCTTACTACTGAAGTTGAGGAAGAATGAGACCATTTTAAACAGGCTTTTCTTGAAACTAAACAGTACATTTTTCAGGGTAAAAAGGTGCATAGGAGATAAAATTATTTGAGTGATAAGGCACTTGAGCTTATTTCAGAAAGAAAGAACTGTAGGAATGCCCTTAATCAATACCCTACTAGTCCTAAGAGAAAGCATTTTCTTACAAAAGAGTTTAATAAACTGTAAAAGATCAGTTAGCAGCTGATAAGACTCTTTGGCTTGATGACTTGGCTGATAAAGCTGAGGAAGCAGCTTGACAGCATAATAACAGAGAGCTGTACCAGATAGTTAATGTTTTACGTGGGAAAAAATGAACACGTATATAGGGATTGAAGGATAAACAAAGTTATTGATGGTGAGGATTCTGTATTGGCTAGGTGGGTTCTAAACAATTTGATGAGTTCTACCCCTATTGTTTGTAATGATGATGATGCATTACTGGCTTTATAATGTTGGCCCTATATCAGTCTGAAATTATTTTTGCTATTTCTAAACTTAAACTACATAAAGCAAAGGGGCAGATGAAATTACTACTGAAATGCTTAAGAGCTGGGAATGTTCTTGTAATCAGATACTGGATGAAATTTTGAATTTTTTTTTTATGATAAAGGCTTTGTTCCTAAGAATTTTATCAGAGCTAAAATTATCCCTATTTTTAAAAAAGGTGATTGCACTTTTTGTGAAAACTATAGGGATATCAGCCTACTTTCTGTTCCAGATAAATTTCTTTGCATGATTGTGCTTAATAGAATTAAGAATCTGTTGATGGACAATTGTGTGATAAGCAGTGTGGATTCAGAAGTGGTAGGGAATTTATTGATCAGATTTTTTCACTTAGGCAGATTCTTCAGAAATGTTTAGAGTTTCAGAAACCTATAATTACCAGCTATGTAGATTTCAAAAAGGCTTTTGACTCTGCTGACTGTCATAATTTGTGGTTGTTTTGAGGTCTTATGACATGCCAGACAAATTAGTTAATATAATGAAAGCTCTCTATAATAAAACTGAGTCATGTGTGAATTGGTAAAGCTTGCAGCAATTAGTTTAGCCTTACTTCTGGTGTTTGATAAGGGCATATTTTGTCTCCTTTCCTCTTTAGTTTGGTTAATTGATTATGTTATGCAAAATTCTCAGCAAGGGAAAGATTTTGGCCTTAAATGGTCTAGAGCAGGGGTTCTCAATATGGGGTATGTGGTAAAATTTTTTGGGGTATGCCGTGAGAGCTCGATCTAATAACAAAGTCTATCTATATAAGGGGTATGCCAGTTACATACACATTTCCAGGGGGTACGTGAAGCATAAAAGGTTGAGAACCACTGGTCTAGAGATTTCAAAATTTCTTATTTAGATTATGCAGATGATTTGACCTTCTTGGCTAATGTTGATGAGATGAATTCTTTCATTAGAGCTGTTGATCAGACTGGTAATAGAGTAGATTGGTGATAACTGAGAGAAAACTAAAGTGATGAAAACTGTCCAGGCAGGCTGTGGTTCAGTTAATCTGAATGGTTGCACTCTTGAGCAGGTGTCTCAGTTTAATTATCTTGGGAGCTATATAACAGATACTAGTGATGTGCGGCATGAGATAAAGAGATGAATAGTATCTACTGCTGGGACTTTTAAGAATCTATGGAGAGTGTGGAGAAATAAATGCATACACCTAAAGACTAAAATTAGACTGTATAATAGTTTGCCTCTTTCTTGAGGTAGTTATGGTAGTGGAACTTGGATGCTTTGTAAACAAAGTAACAGGAAACTTGATGCTTTTGATTCTAGATGTTTACACAGTATCTTGGGTTATCAATGTAAATATCATGATTTACTAATAAATGATAAAAAATTGATTAATATTAATAAAAAACTTTATAGCAATAAAGAGAGTACACTTTTTTTTGGTAAGCTGAAAAGTTCAAGTAAATTAAATGTTCTAATTTTTAACATAGCAATTAAACAAAAATAATCTGTTTTAAGGTGGTATTAATCAGTTAGTAAAGAAAAAGGAAAAAATTAAGCAGTGCAAAAAGTGCTAGTTACCTGCTGAATATACTTAGTTAAGTTAAATACCCCCTCAAACAGATGCTTGCTACAGAGGTCTGACAGGAGCCTGTCAGTTTAATAAGCCATAGTAGAAGGTATGTGAGGATGGCAGGACCTCAGCAGAAAAACAACACCCACAAATGCAGTGTAGTCTCTGAGAGTCAGAAAAAGTTATTTTTCCATTCTGAACATCTCATGGCTGACTAATGTGTCGAAAATCATAATGCAAACAAATATCACTATGTCTCTAAAACTAGTTGTACTCATTTGAATCTTATTAAATCTCACTGAGATAAAAATCCATTAATAGGAGGCTAATAACAAAGACTTAGCTACTGTTCCAGAAGTATATTCTGTGTATTGTATTAGGTCTGAGACAGTAGTCAGTTAAAACTGACTTCAGCCTCAATAGTGCATGTCTTTGCATAAGAAAGCATGTAAAAATAAGAGTGGCTATAGGATTTAACTAAGGCAGTTATACAATGGAGCAATAGGTTGAATGTTATCTATTGTTATGTTACCACTGAAGATTGAAGATGAGGATGAGAAAGACAGGTTTTAAGGGTAACTTCAGGATATTATGAATTCTGTCAAGGAGCTATTACCCTTGTTCTAGGTGACTTCATTTGCAGTAAGTGCAATAATTTGTCCACTCTAAGTGCATTGAGTACAGATTGCATAGTTGTTCTGCATAGATTGATGGTAAGTATATGTCTTACAGAAGTGCAACTTATTGTTGCTAGGAGAATTTTGGAGAGGTGTGACTTTTCTCATGGCATGGCTAATTAAAAACCCTCACACATGATAGTAAACTTTGTATTTCATCAACACTACTCAACTACATTCCTAGTGCACACCCACTGTTTTGTGTTAGTGCAAACCATGCTATTCCACAGACATACAAAAATCCATGCGAGTTAAAAAAAAAAGGTGGAAATACAGTGACAGAGTTATTCCAAAAACATATTAATAGAATTCATGTAAATTAAGAGTTGATTGTATATTATTACAAAAAAAAAAGGAAATTTGTATATCTTGAAAATGTTTTTCAGGACAATTGTGATGCCCCATCGTTCACTTTTGCTTTACCTTAACCAGTTTTACTTAATTTACGTTATATTTATCATTTTGGGATTTTTATTTCCTTTTTGGCATCACAGCGCTCGTTTCCAAGAGTTAGGAGTTGCGCATGAGCAACTCTGATCTTCCGACTGTCACCCACTAAAGCGCTTGCACAAGGACATGCCCCCTCTTGCATCATAGCTTGCGTCGCTCGTCAGTTTATGTAAATGTCTTTCCCGGCGTGCAACATGACACATTCGGCTCTTGTTAAAACCAGTGACATGCTAATCACAGGAGCACAGTAATAGCACAAGCAGAGAAGTGAAAGCATGAAGGAGTTAGAGCTCAGTTGAGAGAACAGTTAGTGCAGTGTGTATCTTCATTGAAGTTTTGGTGAGTGATTTTTGGAAATAAATTTGTTTGTTATTTAAACCTTTTGAGTCTTTACTAATTTTTTCTCTTGAGCAACGTGAATTAAGTTTTGATTAGTATTTAACATTTACATTTTGACCATCATTTTTTGGATTCTTACTCATTAACGCTCGCTGGTATTTTGAACCCTAATTTAACTTAACTTCATTTATTTATTTGGCAATTTGTTAATTATTGCCTGGCGCCCGGCTGAACTATCCGGAGCATAAAACTATTTGGATCAGAAAAAGGGTCCAAACTTAAAAGTATTTTGCATTACTTTGGAGTGTTACACAATGGGGACAGTTCTCGAAAAACTAGGACAAAACCAGGAAAACAGTAAACTGTATGGTTACTCTATTCAAGGGTCACTTCACTACTAGTGTTATATACAATAAAAAAGTTCATTTAAAAGGTGATCCTTTTCTAACATTCAATTACATGGCATAATACATTTCAATTCATTCCACATTATATATTTATATCCTATAAAAAAAACAGAGAGTGCTTACTATGCACACCCAAAATGGGTGGATTTAGTGGAGGAGGATTAGGAAAAGTGAATTTCACAATATATTCTCTAGGCTTTTTGATCAATTCAGTTGGTCCATTTTCATCAGTTTCACCTTGACGTTTTGGTTGATTCTTGGCCTGTTTCCTAGTTAAAGCCTCTTTAGTTGCTCTTTCCTAGGAAACAAGATACTTTTTTTTAAAAGTACTGCAAATGTTTATATAAATTATATTTAATGTGCATTTAATCATATATTTATATTAAATTCTGAAATATGACTTAACTCTAAGTGTAAACATATAAAATTCTCCTGCAACTAAATTCTATAGCAATTTTCAACCACACTGTTTTTAAACATGTCTTACACTAAGCGATAATGCTGCATCTGACACTGAAGTAAACTGTAATAAAATATTCAACTGGACATCCTGGTTGATACCTCTTCAAGCTTTTAGGAACAATTATATTATTCCATTTACTAATTTGTTATGTTATATATACACTGATAACAATATGCAAAGCAGAAGTATTGTGTCCAGTCACATGGGATGCTGAAACTGGCAATGTCTATAAATAGAGCAGATCTTTATGCATTGGAAACCAGTCACGGAAAAGTAATCATGGGTAAAGGCAGCAATGTAAGTGAGTTTGACTGTGGTCAGATAGTAGATGTGAAGAAGGCCGGTTGTTCACTCATCAAAACTGCTGAACTATTGGGATTTCCACTTCAGTCTGTTGATATGTATATCATGACTACGTGAAATACGACAAAATTCCCAACCAGCGGGAGAAATGTTGATTTAAACATGCAATTGACTCTCGAGATGAGTGTAGACTGTCCCACATCATTACAAGGAATTGCATGGCTGTTGTGGAGGAGATAATGTCAGAATTGAATGAGGGCACATCCACAAGCTTACGGACAAAGACTATCCATCATACAATAGAAAAAATAGGCTATGGTAGTCGACATCTACCACCAAAGGCATCGGAAGATTAGGCTGCAGTTTGTAAATGTCTATCCCAACTGGAGTGTGGAGGACTGTAAACATGTCATCTGGTCTGACGAATCACAGTTGCAACTCTATTACACCAATAGGAGGGTGCTTATGTGGCATAAATCACATGAAGCAATGAACCCAGATTGCCAAGTTGGGTTCATACAGGCAGGTGGAGATGGTAACAGTTTGGGGTGTGTTTACATGGGCTTCCTCAGAGCCCCTCATACTAGTCAAGACCTCCATCACTGGCAGAAGGTATGTGAACATCCTCGCCGACAATCTACACCCATTTGTAACTATTCTCTTACTGCACCATGATGTCATCTTTCAACAGGACAATGCCACAGCATACTTCCTGAGGGTGACCAATTGGCTCCAAGAACATTCAAGTGAGTTTACCACACTCGAATGGCTCCCTAGATCGCTGGACCTCAACCTCATTGAGAATTTGTGGGATGAATTGGAAAGATCTGTTTGAGCCTGCCAATCCCCAATGGCAACTGTGGATGCCTATGACAGGTGGTCCTTGCTCATGAGTGGCAATACCACCTCCGTATTTTCATCACCTCATTGAGTTCAGTGTATAAATGCAGTATGACCAAAATAATGCAGCCTCTCCCTAGATAAGATGCTGCTTAACACATTTACTGCCATTATGTGTCATATGGCTTATTTGCTGACTAAAGGAAATATTAAATTGGCAAAGGGTCAAACACAGATGACTCTAGAACCTCCTAGAATATGTGCTTACCCTTAGGTGAGAAATATAATGCCACTTCTTTTAAGAGATTGGATAGATATATGTTCTCATCCATCCTGAGATGGATTGAGTCACCCATGAAAAAATTACCTTCAATGATGCTAATTTCTAGCCAACTCACTGAGTATATGGTGTGTTAATTCAGTAATGGTTTAAATTTGCTCCATTTAACCTTGGGTCTTTTTGCTCATTCTTCCAATCAAAGTCAATGAGGAAATATATTTGGATTCATTCTTTTTTGTCTTGGCATCCAAGCTGCATGTTTACCTACTGATTAAAGGGACCTGGGTTTCAGCCCTGGATACTTATTTTGTGTGTTGTTCTTTCTTTATAAGTTGGCCTCTCCTTCCTCACAGATCTCTATGGTGTATTATAATGAAGGCTCCTGTCAGACCATTGCAGAAAGCAGCTGCTTGAGGGGTAATTAAAATCTTTAATTTAAATATTATTTAAAAAAAAAGGATGGATATAACCTAAAAGCTGTATTGGGCTTGTCCTGGTTTTTCATACAACATACAAACATGAACAAATCTACTAGTTTAGTAGTCAGATATGCTAACCACTAGACCAGGTATAGACTAGTGGTAAACATATCTGTACCAGCCGGTATCTATGAAAACAATATAATAGTTTTGCTTTGTCATCGGTGTGACTTGTCAAACTTTTTTGTTTACAGAGATAA